>JAKSZP010017368.1:0-111909 GCA_022478985.1 Massospora cicadina
TTTATTGCACTGCCTGTGTGCAGCGTTTGAGCGCTCTCCTGACTGAAACAGGTGATTTGTGACTCTAATGCAGGGTTGTAACCCTGGGGTGTAAGAGAATCTCATTCAACATTGATAGTTGGTATTATGGAGCTCAGGTTGGTGCATTATTCCCCAGAAATTTATCGCTGGGATTGGCTGGCTGCATGCACCCATGTAACTTGCATTGGCTGGGTGTACTGCATGCAATCAAGTTTTTAGAGTTTTTCATTTTCATATATGGCGCATTTCTTATACTTTGATTTTGATGATTTGGCGCCTTTGGATTTATAGGGTCATCATTTTTGTTTAAATTGCATACTGTGGCCCTACTAACCCTGGGTGTGAACCTAAGCATTTTATAAGGTGGTTGAGAATCCTGGGTTTTTGAGTGCTAGTTTCTGGTATTTTGGTCCTTGCTGAAGATGCCCATGGTGGCGAAACCCCTTCCTGTGAAGTTGCAGCTCTGACCCACTTCATGAAGATGTTTGCGGCGTTGCAATCAAGGTCAACTAGCCCCACCCTCCTTCAGAAGCTGACCCCCTTAGTGTGGTAATTCTGGTGGGATGATCACGCGCCCAAAGCCAGGGTTATAGTATTTCTGTGAGTTGTTAAAAAAGCTACGCTGTTAGCAATAGCATGTTCAGGGTACCAAATTTTTGAGAAAAACATATTGTTGGCTAGGCGGCTTTTTCTGGCCAGGGATGCCTTCGTAAACTTTCACCTTGACGCTTCCCTTTGGATATCCTGAAGTAGCTTCTCTTCCACAACTTGAGCTGCTATACCTGTCATGGATTCGGCTAAGAACTAGACTGGGCTCCCATTTGAAGTGCTCAAGAGCCCAGTGGAGGCCCCAAAGATTCCAGAGGCATAGTGGTCAGGAGACTAATATAAGTGGGGATCTACAGGAAATGTGAGGAAAGTAAACGTTAAGTGACATACTGAAGGCCCCAAGGAAAACCAGAGGGTTGCATTGGGGCAACCATGAGCCTTGCGGGGCAACCCCAAGGATGAGAGAGGCAGGGAGGATGATGACTCCTCCAGGGTTCACAGTTGCTAGCCTTTGGATTTGCATGGGGGGCTTGCGCGCCAGCGGGGATGGCACAGAGGCCGCCACATTATTGGAAATATGTGAGGAGGTATGGTAAACCCCATGAGAGGGGCTAAAGAGTTTCCGCCGGAGGGGGCAATCTAGATCCTTCTGGTGGGGTGGATCCACAGCAGTAGGGGCGGTTACAGAAGCTGAACCCATGTGCAGTGTTCCAGGGATGTCTTGGGGCTGCTCTAACTGGGGAGCAGTTTCAGCAGACTTTTAACCAAACGGTAGGAAGGGTCTCCATTAAACAGACATGAGGAAATGAATGTTTCAGCGGGTTCATTATTAAGGGCAAGGCGGATTATCACAAATTATAATCCATCGCCGTATGCAGGATTGAGCAACTGAATAATCCAGTTGGTGAACATTGGTAGGAGAATTTGGGTGATGGCGGCTTCATTGGATCAAACGGCAGAATTTTTATAAATTTTTAAAGGCAGACAGAAGCCGCAAAGAACTAGGCAGCTTATTCAGATTTTATTCAATGAAACGCAAAGAATGAACTGACAACTGCCCTTAGTGGGGCCAGTTGTCTTTTAAACTGGACAATAGACATGGGGAGGTATTGAGGGATTGGGCATTTGGGGGATGGGGAAGGGATTCTGTTGGCTGGCTCAGAGGGGGTAGAAGGCAGCTCCTGATTCTGGAAAAAGCTTAGAAATTTTTTGTAAGATTTTCCAAATTCTTGGGGCAAGACAAGTCAATACTGCTGATCTGTGTCATGTGACTTGAGTCAGCCCGTTCGCATGGCTTGAACAGTATGGATTCATCCATGGGGGCAAGGGTCCATGGATTGGTTTACTTGCAATTTGAGCTGGTCCCTTGATTGGGCTATTCATGTGATCTGAACTCCCTATATACATTTCGAATATTGGGGCCAATGATCTGAGTCTTTTGGGGCTGGGTTTGCAATCTGAGCTGTGTTCAATCTAGCTTCCAAAGTAGACTTGTCTAAACCAGCTCCCCCAGTCTGAAAATTGCCAGCCAGGCTCCGATGTTGGGAATTGCCATTTTCCAAAATTTTGGACATGGTTTGCCTGGGGAGTGGGTGGTCCCAGGGGCCTCTCCATGCCCCCTGATGTGTGCAATCTCCCTGCAGACCCCTTCTATCAAACTTACCAGGATTGAAGAGGGGGGAAGAGGTGGGAGTGGGATGTCTTTGGGTGGGAAAGCCATCACCCAGCGCTCATCTATCACATGGGCTAGGTCGCCCAGCTGTGACAGAGAGGCCACTGGAGCCTTAGGGCCCCTTTTCATCTGGAAGGGGTGCTGATCCCAATCCAGTTGCAAGGGCTGGTCCTCAAGACTTACACTACCTTTTTCTTTTTGACAGGGAGAATCCCACCCCCAGGGGCATGGACCAAAGCATAGTTCTTGAGGCGCTTCGGTAACTTTATGGCCAGAATGGCCACAATCTTCTGGGGAGGGCGGTCACTGTTGAGTAGGAGGTGTGGAATTCCTCTATCAGGTCCTTGCAGTTTTTACAATCGCGTGCATCCACCCAGATGTTCTCATATGAGGGGTAATCTCTACTGGATACCAAATACTGAATGGATTGGCAATACCTTTAGGAAGCTACAATGGCCTCCACCTCCACTTCCTGAGATTCTCATATGACGATTGGCTCAGGGGATGTTGGCCTTTCCCCCTTTAAGGGGGTTAGAAGGGAGGTGTAGAAGACATTGTTCTGCTTCAGAGCGTGAGAAAGTTTCA
Organism: Massospora cicadina; assembly: GCA_022478985.1. Classification (NCBI taxonomy): domain Eukaryota; kingdom Fungi; phylum Entomophthoromycota; class Entomophthoromycetes; order Entomophthorales; family Entomophthoraceae; genus Massospora; species Massospora cicadina. Next base: position 2,828 of record JAKSZP010017368.1, read on the forward strand.
GGCGATAGGCTATATTGCCTAAATCTTTCTTGACCTTGAAGGGTCCTGAGCATTTGGCTGCTAGCTTTTGGGTGGGAGCTTTCAGGGGGGAGGTTGTGGGTGTCCATCATGAGGAGGAAGCCAACTTGATTCTCATGCCCTGGAAGATGCTTCTGATCAGCAAACTTCTTGTAGTCCTTGATGGACCTTGTCAAGTGTTCATGAACCAGGTTGTACATCTTGCAGAAAGATCTTACATGGTCCTTGGTAGCCGGAACTGCTAAGGAGAGTCAGGGATCAATCTGGAAAGAGGGGTTATACCCCAGAATGACCTCAAAAGTAGAGAAGCTGGTTGAGGAATGGAGGGAGTTGTTATACGCAAACTGTGTGAGGGGCAGGTCCTTGGCCCAGGTGTCTTGCGAGGCCGTCACATAGCAGAGCAAATACTGCTCCTGTACCTGGTTCGCCCGCTCAGTCTGCCTATCAGACTGGGTGTGGTAGGCTGTGGATCTGCAGGGCTTGATGTGAAGGAGGGTCAACAATTCTTCCCAGAACTGGGCCATGAACTGGGGTCCCCTGTCACTAACTATCTCTAGGGGAGACCAAACATAGCATAGACATGGCTTACAAAAAAATTTTCGGTCTCCACCGCAGTAATAGAAGAGAGAGAATGGGATGAAGAGTGCAAACTTGGTTAGTTGGTCCACAACTACCATTACTGCATCAGAGCCAAAGGAGGTGAGAGCTCAACGGTGAAGTCCACCAAGACCAAGGTTCATGGCCCCTCAGCCTGCTGCAAGGGATGTAACAATCCCTTCCTACTAGAACGATCCAATTTTACCCGTGTGCAGGTGGCACAACAAGCGATCCAATCGGGAATGTCTTTTGAGGACCCAGGCCAATTATATGTTCTATGAGATCTGCACATTTTTTGATACTGGGGTGGCCGACGGTCTGGGGGACGTGGTGTTCCTCAATGACACGGCTCTGTAGTGAAGGAGGAAAACAAACCCAATCACAGAACCAGATTGTTCCATCTGCAAGGTATATGGAGTTCTCTTGCAGCGCATGGACTCTAAGTTAGCCAGAAGTTTAATTCCTTCAGGGCAACAGGTTTTGAAAGTGAGGACACGTGGGAGGAGCGGAGTGTCAGGGTCTACCTCGGCAAAGGACACAGTAGGGGGTGCCAATGAGAGGATTTGGGAGGGGGGAACAACCGTCAGAAGGTCTAATGGGTACTACTCCCCGTTGGGAAACAGGGAGGGGTTACGGCTGAGCATTTCTGACAAGACGTTCAGGGGGCCTTTGATGAATTCATACTTAAAATGGAACTCAAAGAGGTCTTGATAGTACGGGTTTGCCAGTGCCCTAGCTTCTGGTTTGTGGTAGTAGAGCAGGGCCTTATGGTCCATCCAAACAGTAATTTCGTGCAGGGTGCCCTGCAGGAGATATCGCCAGTAGTTGAGTGACCACGCCACCGCCGCTAGCTCCTTATCATATAAGAGCCACGCTTGCTCTGTTGCAGTAAACTTCTGGGAGTAATAGGCTACCAGGTGATCAACTCCCTGATGCTCCTGTAGAAGCACGGCATCCACTGCCACTGAAGAGGCATCTCAGGCTACTACAAAGGGGCAGGACATGTCAGCATGCCGCAGGACGGGGGATGTGAGAATCAACTCCTTGATATCCTCAAAGGCCCGCTGGCACTTGGGGGACCATTTAAAGGGTGCATTCTTTCCGGTGAGGGGGTGCAAGGGTGCTGCCAGTTGGGCAAGAGCGGGAGAAATTTTCCTAAAAAAGATGACGATGTCAAGAAAGTTGCAAAGCTGTTTTTGAGTGGTGGGGGTAGGCCAAGACTGAATGGCCTCCAGCTTGCAGGGGGGGACGGAATACCCATCCTTCAAGACAAGATTCCCTAGGAAGGTAACCTCATACCTGAAGAATTCGCACTTGGAGGTTTTAACAAATAGTCCTGCCTTGTGGAGGGCCGCCACTACCACTCTGAGTCCCCTGACATGTTGTTTGAAGGTGGGGGAATGGACCAAAATGTCGTTAATATAGGCCACCATACATGAGAAATGCAAGTCCCCCAACACATCATCAATGAGGCGCTGGAAGGTGGCTGACGCATTCATTAAGCCAAACGGCATTATCAAGAACTGGAAAAGTCCCCGGCGAGTGTGGATCGCTGTGAACCACTCCAGTCCCCTCGCCACCCTCACCTGACTGAAGGCATTCATCAGGTCCAATTTCGAGAAGATGCGAGACTTGAAAATGGCCTGTGTGATGCACTGCTCTAAGGGTAAGGGGTACAGGTCAGGGATGGTGATGTTGTTGAGCTGTCCATAATCCACTCAGGGGTGCAGGGACCCATCTGCTTTCCTGGAAAAAATTATGGTGGAGGCAATCAGGGAATACTCATTGATGAGCCACCCCTCCTCTGACATCTCGTCCAGCCAACTGCTGAGAGCCCAATCTTCTTCCTCTATATAGGGGTATAGGGAGCAATTGATCTTACTAGGTTGACTTTCAGTTGGAGTGTCAAGTCATACTTGGAGTGTGATGGGAGTTTGGATGCCATTACAATGTTGAAGATGGCCTTATATGGGGCTAGGCAGGAGGGAAATTCTGGAGGGAGGTCAGCTAGGATTGGGTCCGGTGGGGCTATGGAACCAAGGGATGAGCCCTGGGGAAGGGTCTTTAGCAAGGGAATCTCACCACTCAACTTGAGGTTTCTGAACAGCAAGGAGTTGGTTGCAAGATTGATATGAACTTGTTGGCGGCGCCACCAGCCCACCCCCAAAATTACAGGTTAGAGTAAGTCTTTACCGCTGAGAAGTGGTCAGTGATTCTAAAGTCATGAACTAAGAAGTGCAATGGATTCAGATGCGGTGGGACATCATGGACTCTGACGTGGCGCTCAGGATAGATGAAGCTTCCTCCATTGTTAGGTCCAAGGACTGTGCCACGGCAAGGATGATAAAGTTACCCGCTGCTCCAATGGTAAGCAAGTCTTTCACTGTGATTACCCCTGATTCTGATGGGAAGGAAATGGGAAACAAGAAGTATGCTTGGTCCTCTTTATTGGGATGAGCCAGCGAAAGGGCACCCAAGGAATGGCCATAACCCAACATCAGGAAAGACTGGCCTGGAACCACGAGGGTGGGGTGTGGCTGATCAGGGGTCTCTAACACTTCTTGTTCCACATGAGTAGATGAGGGTTAATATGCACACCCACTCCACTCTCTTCAGGGGGGAGGTGTGTTCACTCTGGGGGATGGCCTCATCACACTGAGCAGACTCCGAACACTGGGGACAATCTCATCACACTGAGCAGACTCCAAACACTGGGGGCCCAACGATCCAGCCTCCTGATCTGGGCTGGGGGCCAGCAGTACCATAAGCTAGGGTTCCCATGGGGGGAGTTAACTGAGGTGGCCACCGAGGGGTAGCAAAGGACAGCTAGGACAGGGGGACGCTTCCCTTAGCTGCACCCAATAGCAGGGGGAATTGTGGTACGCGGTGCCTCAGGAGCAGCGACAGGACACTGAGTTGAGCCAGGGCCTGGCCCCAATTGCACGGAACACAAAAAACATGACCTCTAAAGATCCAGGGAGAGGATCCCGAGCAGTATGGGCCGCCGCAGTGGGGTCCAGGGCTGTGTGGAATGCAGAGACCATGATTTCGACAGGGATGGGGACCATTGGAGCCAGGACCGTGAAGGCCTCAATCAGGGAGGGTAGGTCCGCGGCTGACTGTCAAAAAGTAAACAAGTGTAAGGGGCGCGCTGGTCTTGACTCAGGGGCCTGGACCACTGAGGTGACCAACGCTACAAGGGGGTGGGGTTGCCTGGCTTGGCAGCAGAGCAGAGCACTCCCCCAACCTAATGGTGGGCATCCCCATCCAAGGCGTTGAGGAGGGCCACGCTCTGCTGTGCATCATAGGGAAGTGGGGACTTACCCCCATCAGCCGTGAGGCGTACCTGGATCTCTGCAAGGACTCCCAGGATTTGATCATCCAGCTTATCAGAAGGGAAAGGGAGAACCACCAACCCTGTTCATTCACTAATGGGGTTGCGCTCTCCATTGGTGCTTAGTGGGATGGAAACAAGTTCAGCTGAGTCTGGCAGCAGTCCTGGATGAACGAGGCCACCGCCCAGCAGGAGAAGGCCAGGTCACAAAGGGAAAGCACACTCAGAGTGAGGGCGTAGGCCAGCGCATTGCCCGTCCCAGCGAGGAGGGTGGAGAAAGCTGAGATTAGTGGTCAGTTCATTATGTCATAGATTCGGCTAAGAAGATCTAGACTGGGCTCCCAGTTGGGGTGTGCAAGCACCCAGTGGAGGACCAGAATGCCAGAGGCATAGTGGTCCGGGTGACTAATATAAGTGGGGATTTACAGGAGATGTGATGAAAGCAAACGTTAAGTAACATACTGAAGGCCCCCAAGGAAAACCAGAGGGTTTTGTTGGGAGCAACTGCAAGTCTTGCAGGGGCAACCCCCAAGGGCGAGAGAGGCAGGTAGGATGATGACTCCTCCAGGGTTCACAGTTGCTGGCCTTAAGATTTGGATAGGGGGCTAGCGCACCAGCAGGAGATGGCACAGAGGCCGCCACATTATTGGAAATATGTGAGGAGGTATGGTAAACCACATGAGAGGGGCTGGGACTGAGCTTCCCCTGGAGGGGGCGCTCTAGGTCCTTCTGGTGGGCTGGACCCACAGCGGTAGGGGCGGTTACAGAAGCTGAACCCATGTGCAATGTGCCAGGGATGTCTCGGGGCTGCTCTAACTGGGGAGCAGTTTCAGCAGACTTTGCAACCAAATGGACGGAAGGGTCTCCATTAAACGGACATGTGGAAATGAAGAGGCAGTGAATTTGTTGTTGGGGGTGAGGTGGATTATCACATTTATGATCCGCCACCACATGGTGGGATTGAGTGACCGTATAATCCAGTCAGCAACATTGGGTGGAAAATTTGGGTGATGGAGCGCTTCATCAGATTGAATAGCGGAATTTTTATAAATTTTTTAAAAGCAGACAGAGGCTGCGGCAAACTGGGCAGAATTTTTGGATTTAATTCAATGAAAAACAAAAAATGAACTGACAACTGCCCTCAATGGGGCCAGTTGCTTTTTAAACTGGGCAATAGGCATGGGGAGGTATTGATGGATTGGGCATTTGGGGGATGGGGAAGGGATTCGGTTGGCTGGCTCAGAGGGGGTAGAAGGCAGCTCCTGATTCTGGAAAAAGCTTAGAAGGTTTTTAAAAGATTTTCCAAATTCTTGGGGCCAAGCCAAGTCAATACTGCTGATCCAGGCCTTAGTGACTCGAGTAGGCCCGTTTACATGGCTTGAGCAGTCCAGATTCGTCCCTGGAGGCAGGGGTCCAAAGATTGGATTATTTGCGATTTGAGCTGGTCCCTCAACTAGACTATTTGTGTGATCCAAACTCTCTGGATTCATTTCAGAACGTTGGGGCCGGTGATCTGATTCATTCAGGGCTGGTTTGCGATCTGAGATGTATTCTGATATGGCTTCTGAAGTAGACAAGTCAAAACTTGCTCTCCCAGTCCAGAAATTGCCAGCTGGGCTCCGATGTTGAGAATTGCCAATTTCCCAAATTTTGAACATGGTTTGCCTGGGGGTGGGTGGTCCCAGGGGCCTCTTCATGCCCCCTGATGTGTGCAACCTCCCTGCAGACCCCTTCTATCAAACTTACCAGGACTGAAGAGGGGGAAGAGGTGGGAGTGGGATGTCTTTGGGTGGGAAAGCCATCACCCAGCGCTCATCTATCACATGGGATAGGTCGCCCAGCTGTGACAGAGGGGCCACTGGAGCCTTGGGGCCCCTTTTCATCTGGAAGGGGTGCTTATCCCTATCCAGTTGCAAGGGCTGGTCCCCAAGACTTACAATACCTGCACCTACAATGAAAGTCCTTAGGTGTCTAAGGGGTTCCTTTGAGAAAGACATCTGAAAGGGAGTTAGGGTAGAGCTGGACTTCTTACACTTCTTCATTTTGCGTTGGTTTTTTAATTTCTCTTTGCCTTATTGTTTATAGGTCCTAGGCACTTAACATTTAATATCACAAAGCTTGTGATTTAGTAATGTCGAATTTAGCTCAAAGGTTTTTTTGTATAGTCTGGTTTTCTCCTCTACCTTCTTGGGATCCGCCTTGAAAGAAACCCCTACCACACAGTCCTCCAAAAAGGTCAAAAGCTTTAATGGATTTTTATCCCTTGCACGCATTACCAGATAACTGTCTCTCCATTACCAATAGGAGGGTGCCAATTGCGAGGTTGTACAGGATATGGAAAATTGGGTCTCTTGACAAAGGACTTTTTCTGGTATAACCGGAGGTGAAATAAAGGCTAAATAAAGGACTAAGAAAATGGAAGACAATTGATGGTTTGCTATCCATGTGTAGAGGGTTTAGTGAAGCCTTGTTTGTGAAGTATTGCCGCCAAGTAGTCCCAATCACTCTGTCATATACTTTGACTTGATCTAGAAAGCAAAGCGTGCCCTTGGTGGTTCCTTCTAGTGTGTTCTTTACTTGGTGAACGTTGTTTCATATGTTCTTCCCTGGGTTAAAACCCATGTTATCGTGAGGCAATACAATCCTCGGATTTTTCAATTTGTACTTAGCCATAATCTTCCCCAATATTTCATATCCGTGTTTTTTAGAGAATTTTGGAGCCTGTTATTTAGGTCAGTGCTGTCCCCTTTTATGTGAATCACTATGGTGTAGGCTTCCGCGCCTCCTGGAATCACTCTCACCTATTGCAGACCTAAGTTAAAGAGGCAGAGCATGAGCTTCTATATTCCTTCATAGTGTGCTTTATAAGACTCATAGGAAAAATCGACTGGTCCTTGTGACTTGTTGGTGTGGAGTCTCCGCAGAGCATGGGTGAGATTTTCCTCCGTTATAGGGTATACAAGGTTGTCTAAATTCTCGGCGTGTTTGTGACAACATTAATAAAGTAGACCTTAGTTGCATCATCTTATGAGATCGCCATATACAGTTCCAAATAGTAGGAGTGGGTGATGGATGCTACTGCTTCTGGATTGCTAGTGGTTTGGCCGTTGTGTTTTGGAGATCAGTGCGACTGGAGATTTTGGACCTCGCTTTGTAACTCTGGTAAAAGAAATTTGATAGCCAATCCCCCTGAAAGGACCATATGGCGCAGTTTGGAGGGTCTCTATGTTAATCTGCCGTTGTTCATGTTTTTTGATGATAAGTGTCCGTTTCACCCAATCTCTAGCCCACTGTGGTAATTAGCCGCTGTGAGGTGGTTATCTTTACAGGTCTAATATTTAATGAGATTTAGAAAGTTCTTCCATTTCTTTCCTTGTATGACGGGAGGCTACGTGGGCTGGGGAGGACAATGTTTTTTTTATAACTTTTTCCACAGCAGCCACAAGATATTTGAGTTGATGCATTTGGATAATTCTTATGAATTTATTTTCGCCTAATCTTCTACTTTGGCCAGATTCACATTCTTTGGAAGCATCCATTCCTGCGAGGTTGCTTGGGAAGATCTTTCTTAGATTGGATGCTAATTTTACCATTCTATGGTCTGATAGGTGTATGCCGATTGTTTTAAATTCTTCATCTTGTGATTTTAATGACGCGGTATGAGTATCCAATTCAGTATAGTGGCGGTGATTAAATGATTGCATACAATATTAGTCCACGTCATATTTGGAATTTTGCTTCTGAGTATGGTTTGTCATCTAAAAGACAGTTTGTTGTCACTAATTGTTGTAAATGGCTCAATCCTATTGGTGTTTTCGTGGAATTTGGCCATCTGTCACAAGTTCTATCCAGCAAGCAAGTGAAGCCTTTTAAAAAAACCGTTTCTTCTGGAAGGTACAAGTCAATTAAGCTTACCATAGTTCTTCCCTCTTCTCCACTTCAATTGGGGCATATAATAAGCGGCCTGATATGATTGGCTCTCCCAACTGAAGGACAGAACTAGTTCCATACCACCAAATTGAAAGTAGTAGTTGGTGATTGTGATGGCAGCTGATGCTTTAACTACAAATCCACAAAAGCTAGTCCAAATTGTTCTCAAAGGATAAAAGAGCATGGACCACTCTTCATACTTTCCAGTGATGCATCTGCACTCCCGCAAGGCAAGCACGTCCACTAGAGGATTTATCAGGAGCCCTCGTTTTTTATCCAGATCTTAGTGGATGAGAGTACTGCTATGTTGAAATTCCCAACTATTAGAGAGCCCAGAACGCCTGCTATGAATACATAGGTCCTAGTTGCCATGCGCAGCCAAGGTGGCTTTCTTGTATTTGGCTCTAATCATAGGACCCTCATAATTGATTTTGGCTGGTGGTATTTGATTGCCATTCAGTTAGCTAAAGTTCCAATTTAAATTACCGTGAATTGGACACAATTGCCATCCATCCAGTTGAGAGTTGAGAAACTGTTATCTTGTTGGTAGTGCTGAGGGGAAACATGAACCGTGTCTGCTTTAGGGATGACAGGGTTGGGGCTTCAGGCAACTGGAGCTCTGACACTAAAGCCCACGAGTTGGCCAGTTTATGATCGACCTTGGCCTACTGGATGTGTGGAGAGCTGGCCGTGGTGAGGAGGGAGAGACTTAGGGGGCTCACATCCAAGGGGTTCATTTCTCCCGCATTGACCTTGTGTCTGTGCCCCAGCCTCTCCTGAGTCACTGCAAGTTAATCCTTCGGAATCATGATCCAGGTGCTTCAGACCACAGGCCCCTGAAACTGCAGATCAGTGACCCTCAGGTTGCTTCTGCAGGGAAAGGGATCTGGGGACTGAACCTGAACTCTTGAAGTGGAGTCCACTTTAGGATATCATGAGGAAGAAGGTGAGGTGGCGGAGAAGCCAGAATGTGGGAAAGCCAGATGCCCCAGTAAAATGGTTGTGGATGAAGGCTAATCTCAATATGGCTTGTAAAATCTTTGGGAGGCTGCTAGGGGCCATGCGTTCGAGGTGTGAAGCCTTGTAGAGCTTTGAAAGTACCTGCAAGCAGTCCATGGCCATTGGGGCATCTGCCTACACGGCCGAGGCTGAATTGTATGCGAAATTGATGGGAGCCTTCATGGTGGACCGCCTCAAACAAAGGAATTCTAGATGGGATGAGGATTCTAACAGCAATGTGGCCCTACTCGGCAAGGCAATAGGGGCATTTAGACCTTCAGCAATGATCTTGTCACTTTGTGATGGGGGAGTTGAGGTGAAGGATGCAGCTCGAATGGCTGAGGTGGCCAAATCCTACTATGAGGACCTTTATGGCCCCTCTGAGAATGACCCAGAGGCATCCAAAGTACTCTCAAGCGGACTGGGGGTACTGCCAAAGGAGACTCAGCTGCACATATGTAGCAAGATCCACAAATCGGAGGTGTCAAACGCCATCTGCAAGGGCAAGAATGGCAAGGCTCCTGGGGAGGATGGGTTGATCTTGGAGCTCTTCAAGTTATTTTGGACAGAAATTTCTGAGGTACTTGCTGAGCTGTACAATCAACTCCTAGCCTCTGGTACAATCGAGCCAGCGTTTTCAAAGGGTGTAGTGGTGGTGTTGTATAAGAAGGGCGATCCCTCATGGGGAACTATCAGCCTTTGACCCTGCTTAACGTTGACTATTAGATCTTAATGAAGATCCTAACCAATCGAATAAAGGGGGTTGTGGCAGATGTTGTTGGCAAAGAGCAGATTGGGCTCATCACAGGACGCTCAATTACTGACAACTTGATGCTGCTTCACATGATAGAAGAGTGGGCAAGTAAACAGTATGACCAGAGGAAGTGGCTACTGTTTCTTGATCAAGAGAAGGCGTATGATAGGGTGAATCATGAGTTTCTTTGGTAAGTGTTAAGTAGGGTTGGAAAAAAGGGGCATTTGCTGAGACTGCTTAAAGCGAATTATGAGAAAGCCTCATTAGTTGTTAATTTCAATGATGTCCTCTCCCATCCCTTTAGGGTGTGTAGGGGCGTGCGTCAGGGAGACCCCCTATCTCCCTTGTTGTTTTTTCTTGCAATAGAGACTCTTTTAGTGGATCTCAAAAAGTCGGACTGGAGGAAACTTACCATCAACGGCGAGGAGTACTATCTTCATTGTTTGTGGATGATACGTGGATTTATGTTTCGTCAGAGGAGGAAGAGAAGGTGGTGATGAACATTCTGAAGATGTAACAGAACACAAGCAACGCTAAGGTCAATTTGTCGAAATCCAGGGCTTGGCCTATCAGCAGAATGGTGACGTTGGGTTTGTCACCAAAGAGCTTGATCCCCTGGATGGCAACAGGGGAGGAGTTTCTTATCTCAGGTGTCCAATCCCTGGGCGAGCATCGCAGCACAAAATTTGGCTCAAACTTGAAGCAGATCTTAAAAAAGCGGCTTGGAAGTGGCAATGGCTCAATTTATCTTATCAGGTCAGAGCCATTGTCATGAACACTTTCATTCTTTACAGACTATGGTACATTGCCAGATTTGTTCCACCGCCGGCATCTTCCATCAGAAGAATAAGAGTTCAATCATCCAGTTCATTTGGCGAGGGCGAGCGTCAAAAACCAGTTACTCTAACTTGTGTCAGAAGGTGAAGGGGGGCGTCGTCTGATTAACTTTGGTAGTATGAACAAAGCACTGTAGCTGAAATGGATCTCACGGGTCACTTGGGAGGGAAAATCCATCTGTTGGTCTCCAATAAGGAGGATTACCTCTCTAAGGATTGCAAGGACAGTTCGAACAAGGATCTTGGTGTTAGCTGGGGCATCAATCAAGGGGACATTACAAGTGCGGGGAACCTACAGGATACTGGAAGGATTACTTTAGAGCTTGGGCGGGCAGCAAGGGTAGATTAGAGGGTGGAGAGTGGACCATTGAAAGGATCCGGGAAGCTCCCTTTGGGGAGGAGCTTGGGGACTGGAGATGGAACCTCGTTTGCGCAAGGCCTTCAAGAACATTATTGGGGTGGTCCACTGGGGGGACCTCCTTTATGGCGATGGCCAGAGGGGCTTAGTGTGGAAGCAGCCAATAATGTTACCAGCACCTCCAAGGGGCTGGTAAGGAAGGCATGGGATGTTGTGGAAGCAACTGAACTGCCTTCTTGCTGGAGGGAAGCAATTCCTTCTCTGGCTGCATTAGAGGCTGGGGAAGCCCATTCAGAAGGTCGTGGAGGGCAGGATCGGTGGGTGTTCCCACGAGGAAGAGAAGGCTGGAGATTATCCAGATGGGAAAGCCTCTTCATCCTTCAGGACTGGCTCAAGGTGGGGGGAGGTAGCGGTGTCTGCCTCTCAGATTTCACAACCGCCAGGTTTCAGAAGCTACAAGACAGAGAGCTTTGCTTGACATACTTGTCCCGGATCACTTGAAAAATGCGACCTGGCCTGATGACCTGTGGGGAGGAAGGTTAAGGGATGCTGGTATATACCAGTTCAGATCTTTCTCGCTAAACTCCGCAGCAACATCCTGGTTACTGGGGCGACTCTGCAGAAGTGGAGTAAGCATAAGGAGGATGACCTTCTGAATGCCTGTAAGGTATGCAGAGGGGTGGAGATGGCAAAGCACATCTTCACAGAGTGTCCGGCAGCGGATGCTGTGTGGAGTAGTGTTCTCCTTTAGTACGAATCAAACAACCAGGGGTGCAAGTTATTCTATGGTCATCTCACATAGCCAGAGATCCTGACTGCGTATGCCCCACCAAGTCTGCTTACAGACAAGGAGGGGTTCAGGGTCTGGTGTACGATATAGGGGGAGGTGATGAATGCTCTATGGCTTGCCAGAAACCAGCGTTGCTTCCCTTCAGAAGGAATCCAGGCAACAAGCTCCCTGGCCATAGTCAAGCGATGTCCAGTAATATCTTTAGAAAGCTATGGCAATCCTCTTTCCTCAAGTAAGCCCAACTTTGGGAGTTAGTCTGGTCTCATTCCTCGCAGTATGGGATGGGAGGCATATCTCTGAACTGTCTGGGTAGCCTTTGCTACCTGGTAGAACAAACAGTGAAGAATATGTCAGTTTAGCGGTGGTGTGAGCCACCCCATCCGTGGTTGGGCCCACCTTGGTGGTTCTTAGATTCGCGCAGCCCCAGTGCAGCGGGGGCAGTACCCTTGGTTTCATCCCGCGAAAGTTGCCTGCACTGGGTGCCCTAACGGGCACAAAAAACTCAAAGAAACTATTATCTTGTGAGACGGGTTTGTTGACTGGTACTTGAATGGGCTTGGATCCGTTGTATACAGTTAAGAAGTGTGCATTGTCCTTTACTGGTTGATATGCCTGCTGCCCACTATCCTGCGACTGCTGTGCTGCTCTGGGGGAGGTTATATTAAAGAGGTTCTCATGTTATTGCTCAATATTACATTTGGCCACTTCCTCTCAGCTGCCGCATCCTTCTCCTCCTTTTTTCTTCTCCTTTGCCTACTTCGCCGCCTTTCTAGCCATTTTCGCTTCTTTACGCTGCTCTGGGGAGACTGGTTTGAGAACCTCATAGCTATCCTGTATTTCTCAAGGCGGGCTGTTTGTACGTCTCCTTGATCTGTTTCCTTCAGACTTCCTTCACACACTCAATAAACTTTCTTCTCTCCAATGCAACCGGAAATGTATTATTTTTATGCCCTACTTTGTTTCAGATTGTGCATATGGGCGGGTACTTTTTTGGGCGGACAGAAAAATGGCGATATAGGTTCCCCTTCAAATATAAGATGTACAATTTGAATGGTATAGTATTTATGTCGCCTTAGCGTCCATGCCTAGATGAATCATTTCTACAGCCTTATCTGTGTGCCAGGTGTGACAGGTTGCGGTTTTTCTTTATTTCAAAGTTAACTAGTTCCCTGTATGCGCTCAGGCTACTTGTTAGCTATGCCTCAAGGTATCCTCGCTTTTCTGTAGTTGGAAATCTTTAAAGTATCACAAACAGTTTTTGTCATCCAAAAGCGGTTAAATGTAATTAGGATACTAGCTGAATTTGCTCAGGCCTCTTACCTACCCTAAGCTTGGTGTAGGTGACTAAAAATGGGGCAGTTATGGCGGCGCCAGTGGCTTTGGCATTAGCAAAGCCAAGGTCTAAGGTTCACATAGTGAATTTTCAGTCAGGCTTACTGCTTCTGGGAAGTGTCCTGGGATAGCCTGACATAATGCTTCATATCGTAGAGGTTCTTAAATTCTTAAGTTAATATACAACCAAATTTACTTGATAATTTGGGTAATGTGCGGCTGATGTTCCTAGTTTGGTGGAAAGCTTAGGCTATTATGAGATAGTCACTATTTGGGACATATGGTACCTTTTTTGTGCTTTGGTTAAAGTTAAGCAGCTGGGACTTCAATACCAAGCTGTTCCCTTCGTCGCTGCTGCATAGGTGTGTGAGATCAATGGATTGAGTCGCTTTGTCATCCCCTGATTGGATGGCACAATTAAGACAAGCTGTAATTAGTTAAATCAATTTATCCAACTGTGAACAAAAGTGACGCTTATGGAAAAAAGTTTTTCATCTCTTATTTCATTTTCTTCAGTGCACCAAAATTTCAAGGACTCATCCTCAACAAAGCCTTCTTTTATCCTCTGGAAAACTCTTTTGCTTGATGATATACAATTTGGATGTCAGGCAATCTTGAAATCCATCAACTTTTTGATGTGCTTCTCCAGCTCAGTGTATTATAGTAAATAGTAGGCTTGTAGTTTTAGAACCCATTGGGCCAGTCGCCCCTCTGGTTTCTTCAGATTATGGAGCCAGCGTAGAGATGAGTGGTTGGTCACCATAGTAAAATTTGTCCTGTGGATATACACTTTCAATTGCTTGCATGCATAAATGGATAGAAGACATTTGCGCTATGTCACAGTGTAGTTTCTTTCTGCTGGCATTAGTGTTCTGATCACATAGGCCACCAGATATTCTTCCATTCATCAACCACTTGAGTCAATATGCCACTGTTTGACATTTATGAGGCATCATTTAGATGAAGAATTTCCGATTAAAAGTTGGATTTCAAGACTGAACTAGTCATCAAAAATTGGGGTAATTTATTGAACCATATTTTCCTCATCATCCATACATAACTTTTTTGATCCTTCAGTAAGTGTAACAATGACTCAGAAATTCTGGCGAAATCCTTAATGAATTGGCAATAGTAGCCAAACATCCCATAAAATGTTTGTATATCCCAAACGCTCTTTGATATTGGCATCTCTTTAATGACTGTAATCTTCTGAAGCTAGGGTTGCAGTACGCTTGAGTTTATCACAAACCAAATACTCAAGCTCTTTCTTGAAAAATTGACACCTTCTAGGCTTGATCTTTAAGTTTGCCGTCACCAGGCGCTTAAACACTTCTTTTTGAGCTTTAGGGGTCAGTGAAGGTCCTTTCTAATATATTGATATCATCCAAGTATACCAAAATGCAGAATAACTTCAAATCACTGAGGGTAGAATACATGGCTCTCTGGAATGTCGCTGGAGCATTGCACAATACCTGCGGCATTCTGAACAGTTGGTACAGTCCCTATGCGGTATTTATCACACATTTTTCTTGATATTACTTTGGAAAATCAATTTGCCGATATACTGAAAATAAAGTCCACTGTCAAAAAGTATTTGACATCCCCTAGGTCTCAAGCATGCCATCAATCCTCAGCAGTGGATAAAAATCCTTCTTAGTGATTATTAAATTGGCCATAATTGATTACCAATCAGTTATATCCACCTTCTTTATCACAAATATAATTAGACTCGCCCATGGAATCATCTACAGTTTGAAGTGCCCATGATCTACTAACTTGCTGATCTCTTTGGTGACCTTAGCTTCAGCAGCCTTAGATTGACGGACGAGTCTCGTCCTTATTGTTGGATATTCCTCAGTGTCATTCTTATAGATCACGTTTTTTAACATCTGAAGTCAGGGTAATCTTGGGTAATATCACACAATATCTATTAAATAATCAGAGCACAGCTTTTTACTGTTGCTATTATAAATAAGTCAGATCCTATCAAACAATCAAAGTGTTGACATTTTCTGTAGCATCCACCGGTAATCCCATCTTATTTAATGTTCCAAAGTCATAAGATTTACTGATATCCACCATCAGAATATGATGCAGAAATGCAATGGCTTAGTTTTTCTCTATCTTCATCAGAATTTCTCCTAGATTGTCCAGTAGCACACATATATCTCTGTGTCCTAGCATAATAATCCCTTGTGATACCCATGCTCAATCCTTTATTGTTTCATGCCTGATGAATTATCCATATAATTGCTCTAGGATTTTTTGCGTTACCCCTGTGGTAACAATTATTTGCATTCCCAGTGGTTTGGTACTTGTCATTTTCCTTCTAAAGGGTATCCCACGAAATTACAAAATCTCCTTCAGCATTACATTATGTTTTGTCCAACTGTCTTGTACTGGATGGGAATGATGCCGTCATTGTAAATCAAATTCCTAAAATGTTCTTCGTTGTCAGTGATAGTTTTCCTTTCCACTGACATAATATGGGCAGCGTTGCCTCAAAATTGTCAGGATATTCTCCTAAAATTCTCATTTCACACTATAATTTCTCATGAATTTCGCCCTATTAAGTATGTCATATTTTTTATTAGCCAACACTATGGTGGGATCTGGCTACAAGTGATTTGAATCAAAGTGGCAGCGCACTGTAGGCTCCACAAAATAGTTTGATATGTGGTCTAATGGTTCCATATTCCTTCATGTGCTCTAGATCCAGCAAAATCTTCATCTTTTTCACCAATTTGTCAAAATGAAGTTGATGGGTGCACCACTGGCAATTATCACTTGCACAAGCAATAAGTTGACTATGATATCCACATATGTACACTTAAATATTGTAATAAAGGTTTGACTGAGTGAATAGTGGAATTCTACAATTTGAGAAATGAATAAATTATGTAGATAAATCATGGAAATATTCCTTAATCACACTTATGGGGAGAGATACGTTCACCTCATTAAATCTCATCATGAGCAATTCTTTCATGATTTTGGTAGATCTAATCTTTTCTGCTAGCTGACAAGTTTATGGCCGGCAACTTCTTAATTATTCATGGTTAATACCCTTTGCTTTTTCTCAGGTGATGGTGTTTATGTGCAAACTAACACCATGGAGATAAGATCATGTGTTTCATCAACTATAAACTCATCAGAAATATCTATGTCATTGTTCATTATATTGGGGGGGACATGTTTGACTGCAGTGACAGATTGTTCCTTATCTAAACCGTGGGTCCCTTTCCTATATCTTGACTGATTTTTTTCTCTTTCGCCTGGACTATAGTAGATTGCTCCCTGGGCTTCTTGCTCCAACATTATGCAGCGAAATAATCATGTTTCCCGCATTGGTGTCTGTAATTCTGAGTCTTTCCCACTTATTTTTGTCCTTTAGGCTTGTTTCCCATCATACCTCGATTTGGTTGCTCTTAGATAGGCTTGGAGAATACTACTGAATTTTAGTTTTTAACAGGAATATCTTAAAGGTTCAATTATGGGCCATAAAGGTTTTTCTTACATATTTAATGATCTACCATCATTAATGTAAACATCTGCGTCACTAATGGTGAAGCAATAAATGATGTAAATCTCATTATGGCTGAAGTGCCGCTTACATCACTATTAATGCATCAAAATCTGATAGTAAATTTGCACCAGCCAGGATTTATAATTTATGGTAAAATTGGTCATTAAAAGCTGCTAGAGTTTCATTATCTTATGAATGAATGGCTATAAATTCCTGTTTGCAATCAAACATCCGCTTAAGAATTCTAGACTTTACCATAATGGATTCTTTGGTTTCATTATAAGTCCAATTGTCCCCATTCATATGGCGCAACACTAGATTCTGACAAACGGTTTTCAGGCAGTTCATCATGGCACTTGCTTTGTGTCAAGCACTAAATTTAAATACGGTCATTCAAATAATCAAAAACGCAGTGGCTTTGTCCTGTTGAAATGTGGGCAATATTAGGGTACTCCAAAATTCATCTGCGGCGCCACTGGCAGGGGATTCCTGCCCAATGATTCGATCAACCATAGAAGTAACTTGGGTATCAGACATATTTGCAAAAATCGACACAGGCATATTTAAGGGTGGTGAACCTTCCCAGATGGAGTTTAAGCGTATGTTATCAGTTTTCTCTGCTTTATTTATATGCAATTGTATTTGTGATTATCCAGTTCCTCTATGCGCTTTAAAAGTGACGCCACATATTTATTATCTAGTATAATTATTCTCTATTCTCTTCTCACTTGTCCTTCTGAATAATACTTCTTTAATTAATTCTCCCTCCTTTTACTTTATGGAGGTGACTTTCCCATGGAGGTCCTTGTTGATTTACGACTTTCTCAACCTCTTCTGCAGCTATCATCACCCACTCTATAAAATATTGAAATTGGCCTGTGACTACAAGTTGATCAAGTTCTTATTTAATTTCTCTAGTTCTGTTCAGAGCTTCCTTAGTTCGTTCTTGTAAGTCATGGTTGATATGGTCTTTTTTATTAGTTCTGGCTTAAAACTCAACTTTTCCCTGTAGTGAGCACCAATGTTAAATCTCATGAGCTGTGTCTCCTCCCTGATTATAGCTCGCTTCAGTTCCCTAGATTCCTTACACAGGTTCTTTTTATGTGCTATCATTTGTTATTTTTATAATCTGAGAAAAGTATGTGGATGATTGATACTAGTATGAAGACTAGTATTAAGTTGAGCGTTTCACAACCAAAGCTTTCTTCTGCTTAGGGTTCTCATTGGAACAGGTATAATCTTCCTTCAACCCACTGATGAAGGTACTAATAACTCTCCAGATAACAAATAAATTCCTCTCCCTACAACTCATTCTCTGGAACTGGCAACTTCTGGATGGCAACAGTTTTTAACCTACTGTCATTAGGTTCAGCGGTTCTTAAGGGAACTTTTAATCTTGTGACATGACTCTTAATTCCGGCTGGAGGTCCTCTCTTTGGATCAATCCAGCAACTATAGTTCAATGGCCATCTTGATGATACGTCTTTCCTTCCTCTCTCTTGATGCAGGAGCCGCGGAGAATTTAATATAAATATTTAGCACATGGATATCTGATTCCTCTACTTAATCCCAAGAGTATTTAAAATTACACCAAATGTAAAAAAACTAAATATACACGAGACTAAAAAAATTCTACAATGTTCTTCCAGAATTTGGTATAGAATTCTTCCTTCTTCTATGAAACTTAACCTAGGATTAGGTTCAGAGGTTCTCCTCTCTCTTCTCACAGAGTCCGCGGAGATAACTGTTGGACATTTTCCCTCCCAGCTTCAAGATAAGAATGTTGTGGTCAAACTTTGCTGAAAAGGAGAAATGTTGGACATTTACATTTCTGCGATAATGATAGCAACGATTTAAATAATAATGAATAAATAAGCCAAAGGACTTGGGCCAATTCTCAGTGGAACCCCACAAATTGGGTAACACAATTTTGAATACTTCAGGGCAAATTTCATGAGATTAAGCAGTCAGATTGCTCCAGACGCGTGGTGGACCATGGGGCGTCCATTGGATTTTACTCCCTAGCCATAACCATGTCCATTCAAGCACCTACGCGTGGACCACCCCCTTTTATAGGCTTGCGGGGGTCCCCAAGGTGCATTATTTTTATCTAATGGATTGGTTAAAAATTTACTCAGTCGTTACCTAAGTTACATCTTGCCAAATAATAACTCCCCATCCATCGTTCAGCCTAAGTGAAGTGAGTTTTTCACACTTCAATAGGCTAAATTCCCATATTTCCTTATTTAGACTAGTCTAAGTTATTCCAAATTTAACATTAAATTTCCCTCAGCCCTCAATAAAGTTAATTACTAAATGGAATAATATTGAGAGGGTTCATCTTTTCTTATCCCTGAGCGCTTAACAAAAACTTTAAAAATCCTTAACTTTCTAGTTTTTGAAGATTAAATCTTCCTTATTTATTCTCAGTGGTTTCAATCCCTAATTGTTGTATTTTTTGTAAGCAAGCACCTTCGAGCATCTCCCACGCCCCAAAAGCTAACAAGTGGTGCTCACTACAGGGCCTGTATAACACCAAAATCCTGTTAAAATAACAAAATGATAACTATTCTGGAACCAAAGCTAATAGATTAGAGAACTGACTAGCCAGTGCTTTGTCTCGCCTCAATTGGCTTGAGCAGCACTCTCCACAAAGCCCTTATGAGCTCTCCCCAAATATTCTTAAACCTCTATTCAGAGACAATTTCACAACTGTTGAGGGCAGTATTGCCTCCTTCCTTTATGCTTATAAACCTGCGATAGAAGGAGCGACTGACCATCAAAAAACCTAGTATACTCTTCCCTGCTTGAGCCAGAAAGCTCAGAAGATCATGGCTCCTCAAATGGCCACAATTATTACCTGGGAGGAGGTCAAACAATTGCTGATTGGCGAGCCTGGCTCAAAAAGAATTTACAGCGGAAAAACAGGCCTTTATGTGCCTTAGCCTGAAAGATGGATAATCAATCCCCTCATTTGTTAAGAAATTCATTAGCAAAGCTCAACCTCCGTTGATGGCCAAACTTCTTCCTCTAGATGATGCTATTGCTGCTATTGTGGCTAGCTTGGCGTCTTATCACTCTTTATCAATGCATATCACCGCAGTCAAGCATAACTTCCAAACTGTATGGGATATTAAAGAGGCACTTTTAGCAGTGGCTAACTTCTATTAATCTTAACTTCTGTAAAAAGCTTCAAAATGGGAAGCAACTCTGACCTCTTCAGCCTCTTCTATGGCTGTACCCACTGAAGCCCAGCTGCTGCAGAGCTTCAACGACAAAATACTCCTCTACCTTGTGAGGATAACCAGAAACCATTGGCAGTTTGGGGCAGCGCTCCCTCCAGCTTCAGGCTCTAAAGATTAGCTGGTGAAGTCGGTTATCAATTTGCCTGGTTCCACTCTTGCTGAGTGGTATACTAAGGTGGATTAAGTATCACATCCATCTAAGCCGCTGCCTCAATCCCCCTCAGCCTCAACTCAGGCTGCCCCTAGTTCAAAACTTGTAGTCATGGGGCAGCCCAAGCTGGTCACTTAAAAGGCAAAAAATTCAAAGTGATTACACTTCCAACGCCTTCCTCAAAAGTTGGTACATCTATGATGCTCCCTTTAAAAGTCAAAAGGTTAGATGAGAGTGACAAAGCCCTCCCCTTTGAGGAGATTAAGCCATTTTCTCATCCCCCTCTTATTAACTCGTCGAGGTGCATTGACAATCCCTATGATTATGAGTCTGAAGGGGGTGGTGAAGACTCATGCTATTATGTCTTAGGAGCTCCAATGGAAGTGCAGATTTCTGCTAGGTTGAGTCCTTAAAGCTTTGGTATAACCATAATACCACGATAACCTATCTTAAACAGTTGTTGAGGTTTCAGAGGTAATTGATACTGCTGCGATGCGGGCTAGCTTATTGGTACACTGACTCAATCCTCCCAGAAGGTTCATACCCTCCAATATATTAAAGACAATTACCCTGAGATGGCTCAAAGCCTTGCCTCTACTCTCCATTTGAAGGAATCTCGCCCTCCCCCTTAATTTTGGTAGCACAATAACTAAGGTAGAGGTTGTCACCAATAAGGTGCGCGTCCTAGCCATCCTTTATATAGGTGATCCAGTGAACGTGGTCTCATCTAAGCTCATCAATAAACTCAAGTTGGCTCCTGACATGGACTATTCACAAGTGTATGGAACTGCAGGGCCTAACAATATGTGAGCTATTGTAGCCTACTCATCCTTACCCAAACAGATTGGGAAGCTCCTAATGGCTGCCCCAGCTGTGGCATTAACCAATAATTATATTAACTCCTGATTGGCACTCAATTCTTGTTTGGGTATGATAAATTATTAATAAGAGACAGGTATTTTTCTCCCTTCTCGATTATGAAGTCACCCTAGTCTTTATGATTGATGAGCATAAGAAGAAAGAATATACATGCGTAGTTGAGTATCTATCATCAGCCTTACCATTACTTATTACACTTTGTGCAGAAACACAAAAAAGCTGCCTGCCTCCGTGGATTCTTCAGAGGGCATTCCTTTGTATGTGGCAGAGGAGGTAGTAGTCAAAGCGGGTGAACAAAAGATGATAGTCATCAAAATTACTATTCAAATCCCTCGCTTTGCCTTCTTCACTTAACAAGCATTGATGGAATAAGACCTTTGAAACCTCAGGTACTGACAGGTATCCTAAACCCTACTACCAGCGACCTATCAATATTCTGCAGGGGAATCTCACTAACAAGGACATGGCTGAAAATAAGCATCAGGAGATTGGAAAAGCCTTGTTGATTTCAATTGTGGACATCCACCAAGTCCATTATATTGGGTCTATGCTAGATATAAGACTACCCACTGACCAAATGACTTGCGATTTGCCTATCATTCAAATTTCCGAATCTAACTCCTGATAAGCTTAATAAAGTTTATTTTTTATTGGAGTCATATAATGACATTTTCTCCAAATCTGATACTGACTATGGGCATATGAAGTGCTAGTGCCACACCATTGATGTTGGATATGCCAAGCCTATTAGACCAAGTCTTATAAAAAATCAAAAGTTGAAGAGCTCCAGATGAGGACGGGGCTTAAACAGTTAATGAAAGCGGGGGTACTGGTACCTTCTCAAAGCCCTTGGTCATCCCAATATCGCTCATAAAAAAGAAGAATAGTGGGCATTGTGTAGTTGTGGACTACTGCAAGATGAATAGCCTCACCAAGAAGGACAGCTACCTTATCCCGCAAATTAATAACGCTCTGGCTCAACTCTATGGGTCCAAATATCTTTCCTCCATGGACTTGGCTAGCAGATACTGGCAGATGGACCTTTTTCCGCAAGCCCAGGAAAAGTGTGCGCTTATCTGCAGCGAGGGTCTCTTTCAACCTAACCAACTACCACAAGGATTGTGCAATGCACCTGCATCTTTTTAGCAAGCCATGGACCACATCTTGCTGGTTCTGAAGCTTAGTTGCGAAATTGCATATCTTGAGGATATCACCATCTTCCCCCAAACATTCAATGAGCTCCTTTCTCATTTGAAGGAAATTTTACAATAATTATGAGCCTCTCCCATTAAGCTGAAGCCCTCTAGATTACATTCTTTCAGAAGAAGTTGCACTTCCTGGGACACGCCATCACCTCAGATGGGATCTAGCCTCTCCATCATAAAATTGAGGCGATATCCAAGATGCCTGCTCCCAAATTCCTCCACGATCTTCATGTGTTCTTGGGAATAATGGGGTACTACCATCAATTCATCCCCAAATTATCTCAGCTCAGTGAGCCCCTCATATGGCTTTTAACTAAAAACACCCCTTTCCATTGGGGAACAGAACAACAGGCTTCTTTTGAAGTTCTAAAAAAGCATCTAAAGCTGTTTGAAGAGTGTCTATAACTCTCCAGTTCCCAGCGGGCCAGTGCTTGGTACTCAAGACCAACTCCAGGAACTAGCCGTTAAGATAAATTTAATTATCGCCCAGCAGAGGGTGCTGGAGCAATAATAATTTAATAAAAGAAATGATAGAATTAAACAGCCAAAAGTGTCATGGTGCACACATAGAGATGAATAAATGACCCAGGTTGGAGGGTACCTGGGCGGACTAACAGTGCGTGAGGTGAGAATCAGATTGTGTTTAGGATGGCAAGGTTAACAGAGCACGAGACCTCACCGAAAAGGTTTGCACACAGGATCGTTAAAAAAGCATAAAATAAAATGGTATTTCAGGGACAAGGCCTATTCAGGAAGTCAATTAACAAGGAATGTTGGTCAGGGGAAATGTATTTAAGCTTGAGTGGGGAAATAGGGGTTATGCTGCAGTGGGCCCAAGCACTGACTCACCAATAGGGCAACACTGCCATCCAAGTTGGTTGAATAGGCCAAAACTGACTTCACTCGAGTGATCAACTGAAGTTGGATCTGACCTAAGCGCTTTATTTTGAAAATGTAACAGGTTTTGAACCCCCACTCCCTTGAAAAACTGAATCAAACCATCCGCGTTCATTCAGTAAAATTACTTGTTTTAATTATTGGCTCAAAGTCAAGAGCTGGGCGTTTGGCATATTACTAGTCCCAACCTGGGAATATTTTTCCCAAATTCAGCGTTGGTCTAGGGTGTGCCTCAGGTCAGGAAGGGCCTGCAGCTTCACCCTCTGGGCCTCCTGGCGCCCAGCCTTGTATTTGGGGTTGGTCCCCACTATTATGTCATGTGCACATGACACCAGCGACAGCCAATCCTACGCCACCCTAACTATAGTAAATCCTTCATGCTGTTTTCTGATGCTCCAATTACGCAGTTGGAGCTTTCTTGGCACAACTGGATGAGCAAGGGGTTAAGCACCCCGTTTCATATTTCAGCAAGATGCTCTATAAGGCAGAACTCATTTAAAGCATCACTGAGAAGAAATGCCTGGATGTCAAGATTTCTGTTAAATACTACCATCCTTTATTATATGGGACCTCATTTAGAGTAATTACTGACCACGCCTCCTTAAAGAGCAATAAAATATGAAGGATCCTAATGGGCGGTTGGCACGCTGGGATTTAAAGTTTCAGCACTATAATATGACCATTTTACACCAAGCTGGGAAGAGCCACATGGTTATTGATGGGTTGACTCGGCTGCCCATCCTTCACTTAGATAATAGTGAAGCAGAGCGGCTACATAATCTCCTAATGACCCCTGATGCTTGGGAGGATGAGGACGAACCAGTCCAGAAAATGTTAGCTTGACATTCCCATAACACAAAGGTGGATAATGGGCATCTATACAAGAAATTAGGGGGAACTGGTTACTCATCCTCTGACCCTCAGAGCGCGAACCTGTCATTATGGAGTCTCATGCACCTTTAGGGCATAGCAGAGCATAGATAGCTTACAAGTGGGTAAAAGAACGCTACCATTGGAAGGAATCATGGAGATCATCATCAAAGACTTGGATGTCTGTCTGACATGCAAAAAGCAATCCAGATTAAAAACTTGGTTCGTTATCCACCTACCATCCCTCAACAGCCTTTCCACACATTAAGTCTTGATGTGCTTGGCCCTCTACCCCAAACTACTGGTGGAAATTGATACATCTTGTAAGGGATGATCACCTTTCCAACTGAGTTGAGGATGAGGTTATCCCAGCTCAGACAGCAAAAGCCAAAGCCACTTTCCTCTACCATTATATCTTCACTTGGCATGGTTGCCCCCAAGTTCTTCTCTGTGATAGTAATAAAAACATCTCCTCCCGAATGGTGAAGATTCTTGTGACTTCCATGGGCATGCAACAGCTCTTTTTTGCCCCAAAAACCCTTTTACCAATGGTACTATTGAAAGATCCAATGGACCCCTGGTCTCTATATTACGTAAAATGGCCGCTTAATAACCCCTCCACTGGGATCAGTACTTACCTAGTGCCCTTATGGTCGACCATAGCAGTTAACACGGATCCTTAAAATGTCTCAGTTCCATGGGTTGTAAGGATGGGAAACTGGGGTGCCACATTATTACCCAAAGACATTTTTACTGATAGGACTGATCCTGAGCAAGTCATGAAGAACTTGGCTCAGCACATCTTACAATTACAATAAGAGGGTATGACTAGCTTGGCCAAATTGTCACAAAAGAGGGTCAAGCTGCTAATGAGCTTCAGGCCCCTCCTCCTTCATTCCAAGTATCTGACTTGGTGCTTTACTATTACAATTGTATCTACCCTAGAAGGGAGAAAATAAAGTCTATTTAGGAAGGCCCTTCTGTAGTCACTTACAAGCGAGGAAAGGAGTAAATAATCAAATCCCTTGCTATAGAAGTTACTATCAACTGAGTTCATGGCCAATTCCTATGGCATTATTCTCCCCTCTAACATTAAGGGTGATGTCAGACATTCGCTCTCCCAGCTACAAGATAAGAATGTTGTGGGTCAAAACCATCTGAAAAGGGAAATATCATAGTATTTACATTTTTGTGATAATAATAACAACGAATTAATTAATAATGATGATGAAATTAGCCATAACTCTCTTTTTGCTCAGCGTAACTTTCCAAGCAAAATTACATGAATTTATAGAATAAATCAAATTCGCCCTTTGTAGTTTCGCTCCAATGTCCTCAGATTCTCCGCCGGCTGCTCCAGCAGGGGCAGCGGCAAAACTCCCCCCACCGTTTTCTGTTTGGCAGGAAAATGTGCTAGAACCGGTTCACCCAGTCATTTCAAACCTATGGGACGATTTGTTCTGCCTAAGGTCCTAGACACCAACCTAGTACGTACCCAAGAGGTATCTCACTGCCCCCTAGTGCTCCCCCAGAGCAACATGCGCTATGGCCTAAGGGTCAAATATGGGAAACTATTCCCATACCATGACTAAGCCATTATCAAAATGGCACAGGCGGCAATGACATCCGCCGTTTTTATTGATTTCTACCCCTATAAGGGGTATTTTGACCTCAGCTTCACCTGCGAAGCTGACGCTGCCACTCCAGCAACTGTGCCCCTGGTATTCCAGGGCATCCCTCTCCCCACAACTCAGACGTGGCTCCCAGCGGACACCACCTTAGTGGTTCAGTTTGCTGGCTTGCCTACCCACCTCCCCCTGAAGTGCTCCACCAGGAGCTGATGGACGGTTTGGCAGCCTATGGCTCCAACCCCATCTTACGATTTGTGGTCCCAAATGGGGCCACATGACTCTCTGGGCCTTGGGCATAACTCACGATCAACACTGAATTTAATAGAATATCAGTGTCAATTCTACCGCAAACCATTATTCCCTCAATGCCCAACCATCCATTTTCGGCCAATGTTGAGGGCGGGCAAATGATCTGTCCATCATGTTTCGAAATAGACCACTCAAAACGCAAGTGCCCCACCTCAACAACTTCTGGCAGATCAGAAGACTCATCCGCTGACCTCCAATCTTTTGCCCACCCTGTACAACTTCTGGTATGAGGCACAATCTTACCACCCCCACCCCCAAAGCCTGTTACTGCAGATGCACCTGCAGCCACCAATCAGCCTCCTCCTCACCCCAATGCCATAAATAATTCCACCAATCAAGCATCAGATTGGATCCCAGTTTGATCCCAGGCTTCCTCAGATGATTCAACCAAAGCTCAACTGTACACTGATTCCCCATTCCAATTAAACCAAAACTCATGGGAATCATTGGCTTAAATTGATGAATCAGGTAAGTTCATTGAAGAACCATCTCTACAAATGGAGCGGTTCATTAATGCAGAAAGGGATGCCAGATACCTCCTCGACTTTATACCCCACAGCTAAATGCCAAATCATTTTGCAGTGATCACCAGCTTGCAGTCAAAGCATCTGAAACACCAGATTGTTGTCCCCTGCATAAAGCTGTTGCTAAATCAGTAGCGATGCTCCCAGGAGGAATTCCACCTCCTGTTATCCCTGCAACCTTAACTCCAAAAATTAAAATCACGGTGAACCAGCTATAAAAAAATGCAAATAATGCTATCCAGAATGTGGCCACTGCACGGAATCCAAAAGCAAAAATAACCCAAACCAACATTTCCATGTTTGTTAAACTCCCAGACGCCTGCATCAAAGCTAAAAAAGCTTTAACCAAATATCTCAGTGCCATTTATCCAGCTGGCAATTTCCATAAAATTCCAATTATCAGTGATATTGAACCCCATGCTGCAAATGCCCTAACGCCATTACTGTCAGCCGTGATATGCACTCTACTATAGGAGGAAGAAGCTGCAGCTGAAGAGGCTGCCAAAGATGAGCCCCCAACCCCCTCCCCTTCCTCCATAGAGGGATAAGCGGTTTCCGCTGCCCACCTGGTTGGTTGTTTTTTGATTCATTTCATTTAATCCGCTCATTAGGGCGTTTTGTTTGAACCAAGTAATTTTTTAGTTTTAGTTAGTCATAGTTTTAGTAATGTCCGTCCCCTGGTCAACTTTCAGCGAATAAATAAATGATGAAATAAAACAATAAACCTGGCTGATTTTTGGTGGAAACCTGCAAATTGGGGTACCATGAATTTTAAAAAACTTCACAGGAAAATTCCACAAGATTAAGCAGTTGGATTACTCTAGCCACGCGGTGGACCATGGGGCATCCATCAGATTGTACTCCCCCATCCATAACCAGGTACATTTAAGCACCTACATGGGGATCACCCCTTTATAGGCATGGTGGGGGTCCCCCAAGGTGCAATAGTTTTTATCTTGTGGGGATTGACCTAAGATTTCTAAAGTCATCACCCCATGGGTACATCTAGCCCAACTATCAGCTCCCCATCCATTGTTCAGCCTAATTGAAGTGAGTTTTCTGAGCTTCTATAGACTAAATTCCCATATTTCCTAATTCAGAATAGTTTAAGCTTTTCCAAATTTAACATTGAATTTCCTTCGTCCCTCAATACAGTTAAATACTGAATGGTCCAATATTGAGAGGGTTTGTTTTTTCTAATCTCCCGTGGAACTTAATAAGGACTTTAAAAAACCATAACTTTTTATTTTCGGAGTTTAATTATCTTCATTAATTTTTTTAGGTGGTTTTAATACCTAATTGTTGGATTTTTTGGTAAGCAAGAAACAGCAAGCATCTCCCAAGCTCAAAAAACCAACAATAACAATTAAATAGACAAAGGATTTCCTAACCTTCCAAAATCTAGTCTCAAGAGCAAAATAACTGTTTAAAGTATCAGCTTTTAATTTTCTTATCATAATCTGCTTTATTTAAAATAAATTCAAGGGAATTTATAATAGAATTTGGCTTAATTATTATGGTGGCGTCCCAATTAGATAGGGCAACTGTCACAGATAAATTAACCCACTATGGTTGCTCCAAGCTATGGATTTCGTCATTGCTTAGTCAGAATCTTTCTGTCAACTATCAATGCGACCTCTTATGGATTGAAATGAAGAACATGTATCAACGTCTTATCTCAATTCTAGCGTGTCACCCTTATTAGGCTAACAACCTGCTTAGATATGAGGCTTATACTCATAAACAGCAGGTTGTAATCCCTAAATGGTTAAATCACAAGTTTTTTATCACATGCGGCATCACTTGCCTAGCAACTCATAAACTCAAGTCAATTGGCTACAAAACCTGATTGACTACTGCAAGTTAATGTCAATATCAATATTACAATTGACAACCTAATCACTTGTTTATTGTCAGGGATTATCCTCAATGAAAGATTAGCAATCTGACAGATCAAAACCCAGAGAATTACAAAAAGATTTTCTAGGAAAGTTTCTCTGAACAATAGTTGTTGTAGGTAATTTTGAATTCCCACATCCACTATTGGGATACATCCCCTAGTGGACAAGAAAATTTATTATAATCTTTTTAACTGAGTAATGTGGGTATACTAAGTCCCAACGCATGGCAATTTCCAAAACGTATTCTCATCAGCCAATGCCAGGATACCTAATTTATAGGTATTGCGCACAGACAGCTTGATCAAGGTGAAGGCTACTGGCTAAATGGAGCTCTTATAAAACGAACCTGAAAGGGAGATATCTTAAAACTTGTTTATAAAGTTTTATAAGCTATTAATGTGTATAGAAAGTAGTGATATAAAATTAGGTGAACAGTGCAGCATCTTTTGTGGATTGACACCAACGTTTAAATTTTTAAATTTTTAAATTTATTGCGGGGAAGGCTGACAATGGGATGGACACTTCCGAATATGACTCAGAAGAGACAAAACTTAGTACCAGGGGAGGCACCCCAGAGAAGCGATGCTATCTCTTGTTGCCAGCGGGAATGCCACTTATGGGGAGGGGGAGGAAACGTGTGAAGGGGCCATAGCCACAATTGAGCACGTGTGGAGGAAGGGGTCTGATTTGATGAACCAGACTGGGAACCAAGAGGAGACTAGCTGTCGGCGACGCGGTGGGAGGTAACCAAACATCCACACTTGAAAGTGGTCCACCAGATGAGACTGGAATTTGTGGACCGCTTCTGGGAGGGTGGGGATGGAGCCTGCAATGGCATCCAAGACAATTGTGTGGATAGTCCACATGGCGATTGCGACCACCAGAGAATGGAGGGAGGGTGGAATGGGGGAGGCCATTGATAGAGCAAACATATCTCTTGACAGACTGAAGGGATGCGTTTGATCCTGGACTAGCAGAAGTTGGACTTCGCGCCATATCACTTTAGAGGTGGGGCACTTCTCCAGGCGGTGGAACAGCGTTCCATACTAGCCACACACAACACAGGATGAGTGTAAAGCGTTAGAGCGCTCAGCTTTACGATACACCCGCCTCAGGCAGCACCACACATGGGAGCGGACTTGAGGCTGCAACAGAGGATGGTGTGCGTATTTCCAGATAGTTTTTGGGTCTCAGTGGAATAAGGGATGTCCATCATGTCCAGGTAGTCCACCCTGGATAGGACTTGGGGTCGAATGGGGATCACGCCATCATGGATGGGTAGCCCCTGTACCTCTTCTGTGAACTGAGGAGAGGGGCGGCCTCTTTGGGTTGTATGTCCACTAATACGAATTTGACACCAGCGTTTTGTCACCCATTCTACTACCACTGGTCAAAAGGTTGTATCACGTGGCTGATGTTTGAGTGGTGTTAGTAGGGACGTCACTTTATGAACAATTGCTGATGTAAAAATAGCTCCATTCTAAAATAGAAGAACCCAAGGTCTTCCATGGTAAGTGAAATTATAAAAAGAAAGTAACAGAAAGGTGGCTCTTGCTCTAACTACTGTACTAGATATGGATTTTTACCTAATTTTTCAAGTGGTTTATTTTGAGGAAAATAATAATGGCCATAAAACCTATATATATAAGGGTCACCTATCTCAGCACTAACTATGATGACAAATGCAGAAGGTGAAACCACTTGATAATGAATATTAAGCCGGGTGATTTGATTTTTAATTATAACATTCTTTCAAACTTCCTAAATAGTTTAATAGTCTAGTCCAAGTAAAACTGCTTTTATGACCACTCATACTTCTTCTAAACCGCTCTATTTTTAGTAAAAGTGGTGCCCAACTCAAAAGGGGGAGCCGCCAAACATCTTTATTCACAAATGGGCCAAACAAAGGGATTAATATAAATTAAAAGAAGTCCTAATTTAGCCCCTAAATTATCAGCCTAGAAAGCCATATCAGATGGCGAGGAAGCTTCGGGGAAGCTTTTTTCCAGTGCCCGCTTTAGCTGGTGGAACATGGTGGAAAGCATTGGGGTGGGAGCATCAGTGACATGGGGCATAAGGAGGTATAGTTGTGGGGTTTTCATTGTTAATGAGGCTGGTAGTGTCCATCGCCTCAATGTATTGAGCAAGTTGAATATTGGCAAAAATGATGAGAGCTGGCACACAAGTAAGTGACTTGATGCACCGGCAGGTTTAGGGCTAATTGGGGTTGAAAAGAGAAGTTTTTGCTGTAACGAAGTAAGCATGGCTCACACTGAAAGCAAGCTCCTCAATTTTAAACTTTACATCTTCCTCAAAATCCTGAGGAAAATTGGGGATAGAATACCCTTGACAAGGGGCTCCATTGGCCCATGAAGTAGAGAGGTGGAGGAGGGTGTTGGCTGGGGCAGTTGCAGCCGCAACTGCCATATTGTTAATATTTTTATAGATGGGAAACCCATTTTTTGGACAAAAATGATGGGAACGCGATTTGGAAGGGTCAACAAATAACTCCTCCAAAGTGAAATCAGGTTTCATGTGGTATGGCCATTAATCCTCATCAATACATTCTAGAGCCCAGAATGGATTAGATTCAGCAGCGCTTGGCCAGCCACAGGAATTGGTACTGTGGCTGGAGCTGATTTGCCATGTGCTGTCAACAATGGTAGCTCAGCTGAAACTGGTTCAGCCATCAACTCAGGATTCTGTAATCTAGAAAAATTTTCAAAATTATATATTTATTAAATTTTGATTGGCCGCTTCTTTGGAAGCGGTGCCAAGATTCCCCAATGCTGGGGCAGGAGGATCGAGCCCCATTTGAAAAATTGGGCAAGGCAGCCACTAGGGTGGCGCCTGAGCCCTTAGTGGCAGATGCGGCAGAAGCTGCATCTGTGGGGCACTTGCGCTTTGACTGGTTAAGCTCAAAGCACAAGGTGCAAATGGTGCAGCCATTTTCGCCACGTCCAGAATGGGTGATCAGGGGTGGATCTGATCATGGTGCAGGGGGGATCATGAGATGAGAGTCATGATGAAATGGGCAGATCGTTGCAAAGGCGCAAGGCCATGCCAACTGATCCACCTCATTGGGAACCACAAACTGCACACAGGGTCTGTGCTGTAAACAGCCAAACCCTCCGTGAGCTTGTGGTGGAGGCTTTTGGGGGAAGGAAAGAGGGCAACCCGGTGAACTGAACCACCAAAGTGGCCTCATCTGGGATCTAGGTGCAAAAGGTGGGCAAAGGAATTTTAAAAAAATTAATTGCAGCTTGGCTGCTGCTACTGCATCAGCTTCAGAGAAGAAGCTGAGGTCGAAGTACCACTTAAAGGAGGTGTAAGTCAATATAGCCAGCAGGTTTGAAAACTGCCATGGCCATCTCAATGATGGCCACACTTCCATATGGGAAAAGATTCCCATTTTTGATCCAGAGGCCAAAATGCAAATTGCTCCATGGGAGCACCAAAGGGCTCTGGAGCACCGCCTGAGAGCTGGTGAGGTGGTGGGCCAAGTCCCGAGGGGGACATAATGCCTGGTAGTGTTGGGAGGACTAGAAGAGCCAGCCCAATCACACTTTGGAAGTATCCAAAAGATGCCAGATGGCAGTGCACCATCACCCCAAGCCAGGGCAGCAGGTGTCTATTGTATCAACATTGGTAAGTTTTGGCTCAATTGATTGGTAGTTTTTTACATTTTTTTTTAAAAAATCTGAATTTGGCTTTGATTTGGGATTAAAATGAAAGAAAGATACTAAACCGCTCTATTATTTTTTTTAGATTGCCAGGATTCACTAGAGTATTGGAAGATGGTCACAAAGAGGGATGTTTTTTCTTTGACTTTCATATAAAACATTAATCCTGAATTTAATTCTTAATTAGCTGTCTGGCTCATGCCAAGTATATTGGGTCTCAATCCTCATCTCTCCAGACATCCAATCAATCATTACTTTAAATCCTCTTTTGGCATAAGGAATATAATATTGTGAAATCTCAAGTAAAGATTAAGCTTCCATTGAGTTCCATAAACAACGAAGATAAAACTATGCCCACTTGAAACTCCCATTTTCATTTTTAGTAAAGATTGTTTTACAAAATAAGGGATATAGTATATAAGGACGAGACAACGTTGGTTGTTGGTTCTTTGCGTATAAGCTGAATTCCGCTGAGTCAGTTTACACAGGGTATTAGCCACTGAGCAACCAAATAGGACAATATGAAGATTGCAGACTTCTACTAATAAACTTGATATACTTATAATAGAGCTATCGCGCTTATTTCGACCTTTATTAATATTAAATGCAGACTTATCTGAAATTACTCAACCACATGAGAGAAGATCCCCCTTTCAATCCTCTGTGTGGCTCTTTATATCTCAGTTCCCCAAGCCAGCTGCACCCTAAGCTTGGTAATCTCCAACTCATCTTTCCTCTTCTAGAAACTCTCATTCATATTGAATCTCTGCATAAATCCTCTCGAGACACCAAAATGGTCATCATTTTGCTCAATTATAATACATGTATCCCTTTTCATAAATCTTGAGACTTGTCTCGATCCCCTCTGATCCGCTGGTATGGGTAGCATATCATCCATTTATATCAACTTCCTGACATTGGTTATAGTTCCAAGCTTAAATACAATAGTGAAAATTCAGGGGAGCATTAAAGCATTACCTTATCGGTGGATCATTTAAAGTGAGATTTAAATGGAAGTGTGCATCACTGCATTATCAATTGCTGTCTGCACAAGATGCGTTTAGACTATTTTTTTGCCACTTAAAGTTTCCTTTATGACCCATACTTGGCCCTAAATTGACTTCTAATATTGGTAGTGTTACAAAATTGACCATGGGCTCCGCTAGTGTGCCAGGCCAACCAGTATGAAGACTGGTTGGCCCTTTGCCATTTCATCTTCATTGGCATACCAACCCCTACAAGTCCGCGTCCAACCCACCAACTAACCACCAATAGCTTCGCCTTTAGCCCCAGGTGTCCTCAGTGTGTACCCCTTCAAGTCCTGACCCTTTCCTGGGCTCTTGGCACTTCTGCGTTGCCCCACCCTCATGACTCTTCACCAACCCATCTGGGCATGCTCCACCAAGTCCCATCCCTCTTCCTAGGCAGCTATGGCACTCTCATGCTTTACCCTGCAAGGTTAAGGGCCAGTCAGCACATCCGCTAGTAGCCAGCAGGCCAGGTTCCCATTGATTCCTCATAGGGAGGATGCATGGGAGCTAGCAGCGCCAGCCACTCCAGGCATGATCACCCACACCTATTGGGATCCCCAGTCCTATCTACTCCTACTCATACAGGGTATTAGCCACTATCAGATAGAAGTAAGATTGGTGCAAGAGAAAAGATTATTAGGAGGAAATGAATGACTATTTATACTACTCTCAGGGCTACTGCGCCCAAGTACTCTTTGGTCATCAAATACCAGAAAACCCATTGGCCTCTTGTTTAAAAAACTTTATATTTCATCTCTTCATTCATTCATACTTATAGCATTTCCTTCAAGATCTGCTCATCTGATCACCAAATATTAAAATTAGGTCGCTTCATACACAGCATAAGTCTCTGGTTTAAATTTAAATTTATTGCGGGGAAGGCCAACCATGGGACGGACACTTCCGAATATGACTCAGCCGAGACAAAACTCAGTACCAGGTGAGGCACCCCAGAGAAGTGATGCTATCTCTTGTTGCCAGCGGGAACGCCACTTATGGGAAGGGGAGGGAACGTGTGTAGGGGGCGTAGCCACTATTGAGCACGTGTGGAGGAAGGGGTCTGATTTGATGAACCAGACTGGGAACCAGGAGGAGACCAGCTGCCGGCGACGTGGTGGGAGATATCCAAACATCCACGCTTGAAAGTGATCCACCAAATGAGACCGGAATCTGTGGACAGCTTCAGGGAGGGTGGGGATGGATCCGGCGATGGCATCCAAGACAATCGTGTGGATAGTCCACATGGCGATTTCAACCACCAGAGCACGGAGGGAGGGTGGAAGGGGGAGGCCATTGATGAAGCAAACATATCCCTTGACAGACTGAAGGGATGCGTTTGATCCTGGCCCAGTAGACGTTGGACTTCGCGCCATATCACTTTAGAGGTGGGGCACTTCTCCAGGCAGTGGAACAGCGTTCCATACTGGCCACACACGACACAGGATGAGTGTAAAGCATTAGAGCGCTCAGCTGTACGATACACCCGCCTCAGGCAGCGCCACACATGGGAACGGACTTGAGGCTGCAACAGAGGATGGTGTGCGTATTTCCAGATAGTCTTTTGGGTCTCAGTGGAATAAGGGATGTCCATCATGTCCAGGTAGTCCACCCTGGATAGGACTTGGGGTCGAATGGGGATCACGTCATCATGGATGGGTAGCCCCTGTACCTCTTGTGTGAACTGAGGAGAGGGGCGGCCACTTTGGGTTGTATTTCCACTAATACGAATTCTCCACTCTGCACTTCGCATGGAGAGTAGGATTCGTTTGTAGTGGGTTTTGGTCCCGTGAGGACCTGTGGCTGATGTGTGTGATGCGAGGTATTTCATCAGGGAGTGGGGGTTTGATGGATTGTTGAGGCCCAAGGCTCAGGAGAAGTTGGAGCGGGCTGCGCGGGACCAGTGTTGGGATGGGAGTGTAGGAGCAGTGACGGCCGCAATCCAGGTGCCTAGGATCTTGGCGGCATGGGCTTTGAAGTCAAGTAGGCCCATGCCACCATGATGATGAGGGCCAAACATGACCTCTAGCCGTACTGGTGGAGGGCGGCCTGACCAAAGCCAACCTTGTAGCAAAGCATACAGGGATTTGAAGAAGCTTGGGGAGAAGGGGATGGCGTGGGCTCCAAACCAGACTTTGGATAGGAGCATAGAGTTGGCAAGAACAACCCTGCCAGTGAGGGTAGTAGGGTGGGCTCTGAGAGAGGCGATTCGCTTCGTCACGTTGTCCAGTATATGGCCCTTCATTACTGCTGACGCGTATCCTCCTGCCTCCAACCACACGCCCAGATGGCGTACCGGTCCTATGGTAGGTCGTGGCACAAAGGGGAGCACCAGTGGAGCGGTGTGTTTTGAGTTAGTAAGGCGTGGACTTGGGCGAGCAGCTGGGCTGGGTTGGGAACTACTTGCTGGGGCCCAGCAGTTCTGAAACCGACCAAGGAGGATGATTTCAGTTTTGGAGGCGTTCAGTGCCGCGTTGCTTACCCGGGAATATTCCTGGATGAGGGCTTCAAGCGCGCGTGCATCTTTATTATTAGACACCCCCACCACGCAATCATCTGCAAATGCCATCATCTTGACTGGGGTTTGGCCTGGCACATGGACCCCAGTGAGTTGGGCATTCACATTTCGCAGTAGTGGGTCAAGGGTGAAGTTGTATAAGAGTGGGCTCAGGGGGTCCCCTTGTCGCAGGACCCTTTGAGGATGGACTACTTCCATTAGGAAACCTGGGCCGCGCACTGCCATTGTTGCAGATTCCGTGAGCAGCATCACCCAGTTAATGAAGCGGGGAGGTAGGCGGAATTGTTGGAGGCAGGCCCTAAGGTATTCCCAGTTTACTCTATCATAGGCCTTTTGTTGGTCCAAGAATACAAGTGCCCCAGAGGCTGTGGACTGACACACATTAGCCACAGAGTGCACGTTATCCCAAATCGACCTTCTGGGGATGGAACCAAATTGTTCTGGAGAGATGGTGGCAGATGCTACAGTCCCTAAACGGTTAGCCATGATTTTTGTTAAAATTTTGGTGTCTGTGTTTGTTAGAGAAATGGGGCGCCAGTTGGCTAAGTCTAGCCTATCCCCTTTCTTGAAGAGTGTGACTGTAAAAGCCTCATGTCCTCCTTGTAGGAGGCGCGTTTCCAACAGGCTTTGGTTGAGAGAGGCTAGCAGCAATGGGGATATGTATTTAAAATATTTTTTGTAGAACTCATATGGAATGCCATCTGGGCCTGGGCATTTTTAGTTTGGCACACCACAAATGGTAGTCCATAATTCGTTCAGAGTAATTAAATTCATTATTTCCAGGTATCAGAAAATGGTGCGGATATGAGCTCTGTCGAGAAATTCCGCCATTTCAGCTGGCTGAATTGGTTCAGCTTGGTATAACTCAGAGTAATATCTTTGCATTTCGATTGCCACTTCGGCCGGTGTGTCCACAATAGAATTATCCGATCTTTGCACCTGTGTGCAGGCCACGCTCTGGCGTGGTGCAAAATTTTTTTTGAAGAAGTATGCGGTGCACTTGTCACCTTTAGTGATGCGTGTGGCCCTGTATTGGACACAAACCCGATGTTTGTGTTGCCTTTCAAGTGCGTTGAGGTGGGCTGCTGCCTCCGCCCACTTCTGGCCCCATGCAGGGCTATATCCTGAGGCTGGAATGTTGGACTCCAAGTGGGCCAATTCCGCCAGCACGCGTGATATAACCGCCGATGTGGCTTGTGAGCGTCTGGATGAGAGATGGCGATAGTGGCGGATGGTGTCTTTTTTGAAAGTTGCCCATGTGGAAATGGGGTCCATGCAAAATGGTGCAACAAACAATTTTGCCAAAGTTGCCTCTTCCACCCACGTGGAAAATCCTGGCGACGCAAGCTCTGGGGAGCGGATTTTGCACCAATGTGGGGCCTTTGCAACTGTGACGGGTAAGTGGTATGTTATCGAGACCAGTTGGTGGTCAGAGAATTCCATTTTTGTTGTTTTGAAGTGGGAGATGTGGGGTTGGAATTTCACCGGCGCTAGAATAAGGTTGATGTGGGTCATGGACCTTAATTGGCCGTTGTGGATGTGGGGATGCATCATGTTTTTGAGCAGTGGGGCATGTCGTGGCAGCACATCCATTAACCCAAGGGTGGCTTTTAGAATGCGTAGTTCTACATGACCCTGTGGGGCGTGGGGTGAGGGTGGCCACCGGTCCGTTGGTGAGGTTAGCCAACAGTTCATGTCACCGATTAGGAAAGAATTGGGGGTAGCGGGAGGGATTTGACCAATGAGAAAAATTCCTGACGCTCTTGTGCACCGTTTGGGGCATAAATGTTGACAATTGTGTGTGCAACATCAGCCCATGAGAAGGTGACAACGAGCACTCGGTCATTTAGGAATGTTTCTGAGAATGTAAATTTGAAAAAAAAAATTCTGAATTAGCACCCCACAGTGCTTTGACCAAAAGGATAGGGATGGTAGGAGAATTGTTTTCCAAGCATCCTCGGAACCTCTTGGACAGTGGGTTTCCTGGATGGCCAGGATATCCATGGGTAAATTATTTTGTAAAAAACTCAGTTTCCTAGCCCGGGATGGGGAGGCCTTGAGTCCAGCGATATTCAGCATCCCTAGAGTGAAGGTTTCCCCCATTG
Organism: Massospora cicadina; assembly: GCA_022478985.1. NCBI lineage: Eukaryota > Fungi > Entomophthoromycota > Entomophthoromycetes > Entomophthorales > Entomophthoraceae > Massospora > Massospora cicadina. The sequence continues at coordinate 40,248 of JAKSZP010017368.1, forward strand.
CACCTTAGGTGCGAGGGGTGGGCCCCCTGGCCCACCAGCCTCTTCCAGGTCCCCACGGGCTTTCACAGCAGCACGGGTATTAGTAGCAACACTATTGGGGTTTTTGTTAATTTTTGCAGAAAGAGTCGCGTTGGCTTTGGCCTTCAATTTTTGTTTTCCCAACGTCGGACGAATTTTTTGTGGTGCGGATAAGTTCGGTGCACCGTCAAGTGGGGCAAAGAATTTTTTTTCAGTTGAGATAGGTCCCAAGTCAGTTTCAACTGGGGCTTGGGTGCAGCGATTGGGTGAGATCAAATCTCCCATCAGATCCTCAGATTGAGTGGCCCATTCAGCTTAGGCCTCCCAATCTTATTGGGTGATGGATTCCCGAGTTGCTTCCACCATGAAGGTCTCCATGTCCTCCTGGCGTTGTGAGTGTGGGATGGTGGTGGTGACCTTGGCTGCTTCCTTGGCCGCAGTCCTATGGGCCTGCTTGGCCTTCTTCCACTCCTGTGGGGAGATGGGCTTTACCAATAGGTAGCAGCCTTGTGCTCCCCACGGGAAAGCCTCTTTGGTGCTTGCGGTTGGTTCATAGTGCGCCTCTCCGCTGGCCATGGCCACTGAGGGGTGCTCTTGGAATGTAACGCCCTCTTTAATGGGGCACGCATGTGCCTTATGGCCAAACGCATCACAGTGGGTGCAAATGGGGGCGCGCTGTCCACGGTTACCCGGAATGGGTGGGTGGTGTGCCCTGCGATATCAATAAAGGTGGAGTGCGGGATCTGGGTTAGGTCCTTTGCGATCTCCTCAGTTGGGGTCAGAACTGCGATGGCTTTACCAGTGCACAGGTGTGGCATCAGCGTGAAATGTTGCATTTCGAAAGATTGTATTTCGCCATATATGGCGAGACCATCTTTCAGGTGTTGCTCCAAAATGTCACGTTTTACCGTAGTAGGCAAAAAGTCAAACATGAGGAAAATTTGGTTTGATTTTGTCCATCTGGCATGTTTAGTTTCAATGACCCATTGCCCTTCGGGGAGGTCAACCACTACGCGCAATGCTGCAGCCTCATCTGCTGCTATTTTGCTTTCAAAACCTAGGTCCAGCCAACTGCGCGACATGGAGTGAGGTGCAACGTACACCGCGGTCGGGAAAATTTTGTGTACATCTTCACAAAATTTTTCCCATAGGGCCATATTTTGGATGTCCAGATACACATGGACTCTGAATTCCAACGATGAAAGTGGCTGGGAATGTGGCGTATCGATGTACTGGTTGCATTGTGCTTGCCATGCGAGTATCACCGGGGAAATTGTGACCGCCAGTTTTTTTAGATTTTTTTCTATTCCGCCAGATTCTCTGGGGCGTTTTTGAACGTTAGAGGCTGCGGGCCTTCCACCTGCTCCTCTTGCCTTGCTTGCCCAACTGCTCCCAGACATGGGCACAGACTAATCCCCTCTATGAGATTATCAAACTAGATTTAGTCTTGAATTGAATGGGTTGCAAAAGTGTTTGCAACGAGAAAGAAAAGTTAGCATAAGTCTCTGGTTGATTGTATATAAATTCATAATTGTATAGGACTTTGATCATCCTTGGCAGTTTCACCAGTGCTCTAATTTAGTTGGCAGAACCATTTTCAGACAATATGTAACAGATTCATCAGATTTCCACTGTTACTCCCACAACAATCTTCAGATGTCATTTTGGCACAGAATGCAGCTTCCGCCAAACCTAAACTTGATTAAATATATAACATTAAATAGTATAAACTAGGCGCTAAATGGCAATTATGCCCGACTAAACAAAATCTGATTCTGGTACTATTGAAAGGATCTATCTGGTTAAAATCTCGCATGTAGTATGAATCAAATTTTTTAGAAATTACAATTTCTAGAAAAAATAATAATAATGCAACGATATAATATTTTAAGGGATTTGGGCTGTAAGCTAAATTTTTTGGAGAATACTAGAAGAAGGTCCTGTGCATAAAAAAACTGACTCAATTACCTAAGACTTATGTTAAGTATGAGATTAAAGCTGTACCAAAACTAATTGTTCAATTCACTTAGTCCATTCTTGTTATAAGCTTTCTAGCCTGAAATTTATCACAACAAGAATAACTTACTAAAAAGGCTTTCACTCTGTTTTTTGTTAGGATAAAAGAGTTTAAAAGTGTCAAGTCTTTTACATGAAGGCCTTTTTGGGTGCGTGCTCATTATCTTCCTTGTGCCCTTATGGAGAGCTCTCATCTCTACACACATGCTGAATGTAATCTACATAAATTCGCCGTGTTATTGATTATCTTTAGCTTGTGACCTATAAGTTTCTTAGATTTTTTATGATTGTGGAGGGAGGCGGCAGACACACAATGCTAATAAACAAAGTGGGGTTTCTCCTATAAATTAGTTCAAAAGTAAGCCTAAGTATTAAATAAATTAAAATAATGTATGAAATAGTTTATCTCAGTAGATTTGTCTGTGGTCTTTACTTGAACATATTGATTGGCATTTTTGACAGCCTTGGGCGTTCTGATGGACAGTCCAAGCTTGGTATAGAATTAAAAAAAGTTCTAGATTTTCCGTTAAAGCGCCCATGTTACCAACCTTCCTTTGAGTTATCAATTTTCTTTAATTAACAGATAAAGCATATCAGTGATCACTGTAAAATGTGTTTCATACAAGTAAGGTCCTAAATGCTTGATGGTTAATAGTATAAAAGAACACTTTTGCTCCCTTATACTATAATTTTTGTTCTAAGGGTAATATATCTTTCTGAAATAATCCATAGAATGGTCCACTTGATAAATGCCATGTTGTGATAAGCTCAAGCCTCAATGACATCACTGGCAACAATTAAGAAAAATTTAATTATTTGAGTATTTGACCAGGGGATGGACATTACCAAAACTAAAATTAAAACTAAAACTAATGTAACTAATTGAAGCAGACAAAACGCCCAAATGAGTGGATTTACTGAAACATTTTGAACGAAAACAACCAATCAGGTGGGCATCAGAATCCGCTTATCCCTCCATGGCAGAAGGGGAGGGGGATTGGGGGGCTCATCTTCTCCAGCAGCTTCCTCCTCCCAGAATAGGTTACATGTCAGGGCATCAGCGGCATGTGGTTCAATATCACTAATGATTGGTATTTCATGGAAATTACCAGCAATGAAATTGGCAGTGAAATATTTGGCTAAAGCTTTTTTGCTTTAATGAAGGTGTCTGGTAGTTTAACAAATGTAGAAGTATTGGTTCAGGTAATCTTAGCTTTAGGCTTCCATGCTATATAAACACGTTCTAGATAGCTTCATTGACATTTTTTTGTAACTGATTCATTGGTTTTTTACTTTTTGGGGTGAGGGTTGAGGGGATAAAAGGAGGGGGAATACCTCTGTGAGCGTCGCCACTGATTTGGTGACAGCTTTTCAGAGGGGACAACAATCTGGTGTTGCAGCTGCTTTGACTTCAAGCTTGTGGCCACTGAAAAATAATTCAGCATTTGACTGTGAGGTATATAGGCGAGGGGATATTTAGCATCCTATTCTGCATTAAAAAACCGCTCAATTTGCAGAGATGGATCTTCAATGAGCTTAATCATCGTTGTTTTCATCTAATAACTCCCATGGGTTCTGGTTGAATTAAATTGGGGAATAAGCATATGGTCGAGGTTTGGTTGATTCATTGGAGGAAGCATGGGATTAAACTGGGGTCCAATCCGATGTTTGATTGTAGAAATCATATGTGGCACTGGGGTTAGGAGGAGGCTGATTGGTGGCTGTAGGTGCAGCTTCAGCCTCAGGTTTTGGGGGAGGGAAGGTAGTATTATACCCCATGTCAGAACTGGTACAGAGTGGGCAGCTGATTGGAGTTCACCAGGCGAATAATCCATTCCATCAAGAGTGGCCAGTGCGGGGCACTTGCATTTAAAGTGGTCCAACTCAAAACAGGATGGACAGTATGTCTGCCCACCATCGATGTGGGCCCAAATTTTTGATGGTCAGGGGCAGAAGAAATAACAGCATGATGAGGAATCAACTCTGCAATTTTATTAAATTCAGGGCTTATTGTGGCATATGCCCGAAGCCCAGCAAGCCATGTGGCCCCATTTGGGACCATAAATTACAAGATGGAGGGGGAGCCATAGGCTGTCAAACCTTCCATCAGCTCCTGGTGATGCACCTCAGGGGGAAATTGGGTGGGAAAGCTAGAAAACTGAACCACCAAAGTGGTGTCTGCTAGGTTGGGACCATCTAGTACTAAAAAAAAAAAAAAGTGGTGTCTGCTAGGAACAAGGTCCAAATTATAGGAAGAGGGGTACCCTGTATACCAGGGGCACAGTTGCTACAGTGGCAGCATCAGCTGTACAGGTGAAGCTGAGATTGAAATACCCCTTATAGGGGCGGAAATCTATAAAACTGGAGGGGTTTATCACTGCTTTGCTATTTTGATAATAGCTTGGTCATGGTATGGGAAGAGCCTACCATAATTGACCCTTAGATCATAGCGCATGTTGCTCAGGGGAGCACCAGGGGGCAGCAAGGTATCACATGGGTATGAGTAAGGTGGGCATCAATATTTTTAGGAGTAATGAATTGTCCCATGGGTTTGGAATGACTGTGCAAGCCAGTCTGAGCGCATTTTCCTGCCAGAAAGAAAATGGCGGGGGAGTTTCGCCGCTGCATCACACTGGAGCAGCCAGCAGAGAATCTGAGGACATTGGAGCGAAACTACAACAGGCGATCAAAATTTACTTTTTTTGTTAGTTTGTGAGTATGCTTGCTTGAAAAGTTACTCCATGCGGAAAGAAAGTTAATCATATTAACAAAAATTAGCCAAGATATTAGGGATGGATGTGGATAGGATTTGAAGTCAAGGCAGTAAAAAAAGGTCAAAGACTTGCTCCTGCTCCATGTTCCATTAAAAAGGGATTTTTGGTACAGTTATACAAGGGTTCTGTTATGGTGGCAAATTAAGTAATAAATTGTGAGTACTATCCAACATCTCTAGCAATTCTTGAGTATATCATAGATTATAAAGCAAGGATATTTTCTATATATAATAACACAATCTAGAATATTAACTCCTTTTTTTAAGACCTTGTGTTGAAGGAACTTTAATTTGGATTAAAAATAACAATTAGTAGTCCTAAGTTTCAGTAATGCCTTATGCATCTTGTAATCACAACTCTTTTATGTTTTATATCCATAAAAATGTAAAAATGCCATAATATTGTCAAGATATAACAGAACACACAATATCTCTAATTCTATCAGGAGTCCATTCATTGACCTTTGGTGTGCCGCTGGGCAATACACATACCCTATGTAAAAATATTGGCTCAAACAGACCCTCTTTGGCAACAAATGAATATCGAATATTTTTTAAATAATGAATTTGAAAAATTTAATAGCCACTGGCAATAATAATGGCTAAAGTATAGAGATATAGTGCATAGGCGAAGAGTGTATTTAGTATAAGGTATAGTGTAACATCTTTCTTGGTCCCTGATTGACCTCTATTCCATTGCACCCATCGGCTGCCATATTTCATTTGGATCAATTGGAATGGAGAGGCCCAGGGCTTTGGGACAGAGTGAAGGGCCTAGCAACTAATTAATTTTTTCATCCACCAATACCTGGGGTTCTTTGACCTTACTATTCAGTAAGATCAAGCTAGTATGGGTGATTAATTTCAAGTTAAGATGCGGTAAAAACCCTTCTAAAATTCCCAAGAGCCATATGTGGTGGAGAAAAATGTAGCATATTCAAAGATAGTTCCTTTCCCTTATTCCATTAAATTTTGGTTAGATCCCATCCAAAATAGTCCTCTAGCACAGCTCTTCTATAAGATGCTTTAGTTTAAATTTATGTTAGCTCTCAAGGTCACAGATTATGGTGGCTTTATTAATAAGTAACAGGCATATAATGGCATTAGAAGCTTTTTCTTCCCATTATTATCACTCTTAGTAACATGATTCTATGAAATTTCTCCGAGATTGACAATCAACCAGGAAATATGAGCAAATTTGTCCGCAACAAACCAGTTGGCAAAGTGGCCAGCGCAAAGGCCAAAGCCCTCCTAACCCACCGGGGAAATATGCCCCAGTGGAATGTTGACACACACCCTCCCACCAAAAAGGGTGAACACAGCGCTGCACCCCACAGTTTTGCATTTTCTGCAAAAAATGGGCGCATATACCAAAATAGAACACTCCCAACCCCTGTCCTCCCCTGAGCACGGCCTTAGAATTATGGTCAGTGATACTTCCCTTGAATTGTGGGAAAAAATGGGGGAGGCCTTCTCCACAACTTTCCCAAACACCATGTCAGTAAATTATAAAAATTTACATAATGGATGAGTGGATGTCAGGTTCATATCCGCGGAGGAAGCGGTGTAAGCAGTGAAAGTCATAATCTCCATAAAAATTAACAATAAAGACCGCACCATCAAAATTCTCTTTCTGCTAAGCATCACTTTTTTTAAATCAATTCAGCCTGAAATTTAGCTCCACTAAAGAGATTTACGAAAACTATTAGCAAATATGGCGGGAAACCCCGCAAAAGAACCCGCAGGCTCTGCCAAACGAGCCAGCACCACCCCAAACGAAGCAACCCTCAGTTACCCACCTCAGGGTCAACCAGAATCACCCGCTCTCAAGCAGCGGCCATGAAAGCAGGCACCACCCCCCAACCTGGAGCTACTTCAACTAGCGCCAGTTCACCTGATCGCACTTCTGAAACCTGCACGCCTAACAGCTCTGTGTGCGCTGCCTCCCACCAACCCGCTGGGCCCCCTCCAACCAAGGAGGCCATCACCCACACTGTTTTAATGGCGTCTGATCGGTTGAATGCAACTCACCCCATCCAGGCATTCACCTCCCCTATTGTGTCAGCTAATTCAGCCCCATCTATTATTGCTGACGCCGTGTTTCTGGCTCCCTCCATGAGGGGCGATACCCAGCTACCTGGCCCCCAAACCTCAGATGTAAGGTTGGATTAGCCGCACATTCTGGTTCACTAAGCACCAAATTAGGACAATCTACTCTTCCCAATGAGGATTCAAATGGTTCGGATTTTGGAACTTCACACCAGTTCCAAACTCACCCATCCCATTTAAACCCCATAATTGGCAATTCTCAAGTCGGCACTTTATCTCCATATGCTGAAAAGACCAATTCACCAATTAGCCAGTGAGTTTTGCCCACGAAATCACAGCAAATATTCGGGCTGAATTTACTAAAATAGATTGGGATGGTGATGAAAAATCGCCCTCCTCCCAATTGGCTGGAGTTAATTCCAATCTGGATGGGCCTCCCCAATTTAGCGAGGCCCAACAATCACCTGGCCCCCAAACCCTCGGATGTAAGGTTGGATTAGCCGCACATTCTGGTTCACTAAGCACCAAATTGGGACAATCTACTCTTCCCAATGGGGATTTAAATGGTTCAGATTTTGGAACTTCACACCAGTTCCAATCTCACCCGTCCCATTTAAACCCCATAATTGGCACTTCTCAAGTCGGCACTTTATCTCCATAATCTGAAAACGACCAATTCACCAATCAGCCAGTGAGTTTTGCCCACGAAATCACAGCAAATACTCGGGCTGAATTTACCCAAATAGATTGGGATGGTGATGAAACATCTCCCTCCTCCCAATTGTCTGGAGTTAATTCCAATCTGGATGGGCCTCCCCAATTTAGCAAGGCCCAACAATCCGCCCCTCACTTTAATATGACTCCAGCAACTGCTGTAACATTCCAGAAACAAGGGAACTCCGCAAACTTGTCCAAACCACCAGCTCACACTCAACCCGCAATTGCAGCCTAAAGCAAACACAAACGTACCAAAGGAGCCACTGGGGCGTGGCAAAAACCTCTGGAACCAACTCTACCCAAAGCTGATCCCCGTGAAGTGGCGTTTATTGCTGATGTTAAGAAGAAATGGGCCGAAACTAGAGCACAAAAAGCTCTACCTCGCTCAACCCTCTCCCACGCAATTCACCTTTATTATGGGCATAATCCTGTTGAATTCTATATGGAGGATTAATTCTCATACTTTTCAGAAATTGCGGAGACATTCCCAATTAACACCACCATCCTTGAATCAGTGGAGGGCCACTACATCGATGTGGGCTTCACTGAAGCTGCCCTTGCTGACCATGCTGCCACCCTCCAGGTCATTATTCCGCGTGGATCTCTTTGCATCTCCCGCACACGCTCTCACCTGGAGAAAATTTCATGGTTTACTTTTTCCAACCTACCAACGACTGTTGATCCCGAGTCTCTTAAACTGGCGCTCCATCGTGGTTTAATGGAGTTTGGGTCTGTTCTATCAGTGGACTTTAGCGTCCCCTCTTACTATGCTCCCATTCAAAGAGCTCGCACTGCTAGGGTGTCGTTCATCCCCTCCCCCACTGTATCCCGCAACATTGAGGTTATTCCTCGTGTGGCGGTAGTTGGGGCATGCCCTGAGACCTTTTTTGTTGACCCTGATCAGGCGCGCCCCCGGTGTTCATGGTGTAACGCCCTTGGACACTTGTATAGTGGCTGCACAGCTCGAAAACAAGCCCTCTTAGCCACCACCCAGGGGCCTAAACCAGGCCAAAAATGTTCCCACGTGGCCGCAGCAGCAATTTCACAACCCACACAATGGGTTCCCATTCAAGAATTGTCCCCTGAGGCCTTACGCCTAGCAGTTGAAACAGCTAACCCCACCTATTGGTATGGGATACCTTCGCGCTCATGCCCCCCTTCCAGTGGGCACCCCCTCCAATCTCCCAGAGTCAACTCCCTCTCTCACCAAGTGCAAGGCATCTCCCACAGGGTGCCCCTCGTCAGCCACCCCCACTCAGGGCTCCATGGCACACCCACCAACCTCCACCAGCAATTTATCGCATCAACCATCAGCTCCCAATGGAGCTATGCCCACCAGCATGGACTGGCAACCCGCGGCCTGCGGTAGAAGTGCCACCTCAAAGAGTCCTACCCCAACCCCACAGTCCATTTCACGCGGATCCTTTGCAGTGTTGGTGGAAGTGAATATGGACTCAGACGCATCAAATGGGGACACCGCGGAGGTCACCAAAGAGCACCCTCAGGTCCTTCCCCTGCAACGGAGCGGGGGCAGCATCCTAGTCTGGCTTACTGGGTCCTCCGCCCCCCACCCTCTCCTTCCCCTCAGAACCCTCAACGCTCCTCACGAATTGCAGCTAATAGTCAAGCTAAAAGACTCAAAACTAGCCGCCTCACAGCAGCAGGTTTAAGCGCTGGCAACCCCCAGGACATGGAGGGGAACAGCTATGAGTCCCCATGGCAGCACCCTGGCCCTGCAATCCATCAACGCAAATGGGTTGCGGGACTTTAAGAGGAGAGCCCGCCTCCTCCGCAACTTCAGGTCAGCACAAATTGACATCGTTGCTGTCCAGGAGCCCCATATCCTCCCCACGAACAATCTGCATGGAATGAACAGTTTGGAGGCAACTCCTTCTGGACAAACCATGCCGCCCTTATTGTTTTGAATCCCCGGGTTAAAACCCATTCTTTTTCACAATATCTAGGTGGCCGCCTCTTACTGGCCAAACTCACCACTCCTGACTTCTCCTTCTTCGCTGCAAGCAACTACCTGCCTAATGCAGATCAGGAGCAAAATCGAGATTTGGAAGAGCTCGTCCAACTCAATCTCCCACGGAATACAGTCCTCTTAGGAGATTTCAACACAACCATAAGTCGCGTCTGTGACTCTTACCCCCCTGCAGCAAAGGAACGCCCTGGATCATGTCGCCTCCAGGATTTCCTTCGCCTGAGTGGCTTTATAGATGCACTTCCACCCTCCGCGTCTGGCCTAGGTTGTATGACTAGGATCCAGTATGATGGAGGAGCTTTCCAGTCAGCGTCACGCATAAATATGGCACTGATTGGCCCCCTGCTGATTGGCCGCGTCTCCTCTCCCATCGCTCGTGACAACCATCTGAGTGATCACAGGTCACTCACCGTTGTCCTCACCACCACACTTAAACCGTCGCGTAGGTTCTGGCCTGGGTTGCCTCAGCTCTTCTCAACAACCCCTTCACTAAGGAGAAGCTGTCTATGACCATCCGGGAGACTCTCACCTCACCCCACCCCACTTGCTTGACCACAAGGATAGATGGGCGGTGACCAAGGAGGGCATCACCCGCGTTGCTTAAAACTGTGCCAAAGCCCAGATGACTGCAGCTCGCGCCAGAGTCAAAAGGGCGGAAGCCAGAATCAGAAATCTAGAGCGAAACTGCCAGCCTTCGCCCTCTCCCAGATGGTTGGAAGACTGGGAAGCGGCGCAGGAAGCACTCCGCTTGGAGCTCACACTGCAGGAAGAACGGGAATCAAACTTTACAACATCTTGTTACTATGCTCAATGGGAACGCCCCACCCGCTTCTTCTTTCAGAAACAGAAAGCCCGGTCAACAGCGCAGGATATTACTGCACTGAAGATTGGCACTACAACCACTTCAGATAAAGAGGAAATCACGCAGGAACTACACCGCTTCTACTCCAGCCTCTTCCATGCCACCCAGGTGGACCCATCGGAAATCCAAGACTTCCTGTGGCGGGCTCCAGAGCCGCCCATCGACCCACAGGCTGATGAGGCTCTACTGGCGCCTATTTCCATCCAGGAGGTGATGAAAACCCTTCTGAAATCCCCACGGCTTAAAGCCCCAGGCCCAGACGGAATACCCTTCGAGGTGTATCTTCTGGAACCTGCAGTGATACTCAGAACCCTCCGCGACCTCTTTGCTGCACTCTTGGTGAATGGCGAGGTCCTCCCCGACTCCAGAGGCTCAATCAAGACCCTCATTCACAAGAAGTCAGACCGTGAGAACCTGGCGAACTGGCGCCCTATAGTGTTGATCAACACAGACCACAAACTCTTCACGAAGCTTCTGGCCAACCGCATCACCAAATGGGTGTCACCTCGCCTCTCCCCATCCCAGCACGGTTCAATTCCAGGGAAGTCGTTATGGGACAACTATAATGACCTTCACGTGACTTTGACTGCTAACTCTCGTAAGGTGAATGGCTTTGTGGCTCTCCTGGATATAGAGAAAGCATATGATCGGGTAGCCTGGAAGTATATTGATGCTTCCCTGGCCCGCTTCCATCTCCCACCCGCAGCTAGGCGCTGGATATCAGCGCTCTATGACCAGCTCCACACCAGAGTCCTGGTGCCAATGGGTTTTACAGTGGCAGTACCAGTTGGACAAGGTCTCCGGCAAGGGGACCCCCTGAACCCTATCCTTTTTAACATCACCCTTGACCCCCTCTTGGCCTCCTTACAGGACAAGCTAACGGGGATTCTGGTCCCAGGTAAAGCCCCCACACGCATCATGGCATTTGCAGATGACACTGTCATTGCATTTGACTGCCCTGGGGATGTTGCCCTCGCTGCTGTGACCATTGAGAGGTACACCAAGGCGTCCAACGCCATGGTCAACACCTCCAAGACAATAGTTGTACAGGTCGGCTCCCCCACCTTCCCCCCAACATTTGGTATTGAACCTGTGCGCGGTACCTTCCGTCACCTGGGCGTTCTCACCAACCAACAAGGAGTTGCGCTAAAAGACAATGAGGACTTGCTCCTCGCAGCAGTTAACTCCAGGATTGCCAGCTGGAACCGGCGGCACATCACCCCCAGGGTCGAGCTCTGATGGCCAATGTGTTCCTCCTCTCCAAAGTCTGTTTCCTAGCGCACGTCTGCCCATTCACAGATGCCTTTTATACTCGGCTCAATGTACTCCTCCGCTGTTGGATCTGGGGCTCAAACCATCCACCAATGGCCCTCTCAACCATTGCCCGACCCTGAAATGAAGGGGTCCTAGAGCTTCTGGACACGCGATCCCATGCCACCACAATCTTCCTGAAGTTCCTATGGCCGATTGTCTGCTGGGACGCGACCCCCATGCCCCAATGGGCGCCCGCCCTCCGCCAGTCAGTGTCAGCAGCTCTGGGTCTTCCTAGAGCATCTCTGACCTCATTGGGGGAGTGGCTCACAAACCACCCAGGCCATCGCCTAAAACCATCCTCATCCCCCTACTGGAACTAGGCTCTCCTTGCCCTGAAACGAGTAGGCGCGCAGATCTACCATGCCTTCCCATACAGAAGTGAAGGCCCTAACCTCAGCCCCCGTCGCCATGCAATTGTGCACAATGGACAAGTTGTCACAACTCGCCCCAACCCCAAGATCGTCCTCCCATCCGCCCAAGACTCCTTGAGCTCCTCCCTCCCTCCGTTAGATTTGACCTTAAGGAATTGTGGAAGGACGTCTATCACCCCATCCTGTCAGCAAAGGTGTCCAACACCTTATGGAGGGTGCTCCACTGTTCATACAGGACAGGGGACCAAACTGGCCCTACCTTCCAGCACTGAAGCTGCCCCCGCTGTGCAGAGCCTATTGACTCCCACCTCCACCATTTTTACACCTGTCCAGGTGTTGCCGCATTTTGGCCAAAGGCCCGCGCGCTCCTCCATGCTCAGCCCTGGTCCGGACACCCTGTGCAAGACCTCATGTTTGAGCAGAAATTGCCTGGTTGCCACTGACCCCTCCGTGTCCTCGCCTATGCCACAGCCATCTGGATCATCCATAACTCCTTCCTTCGTGCTGCCTTTGACCAGCAGGTGTGGACCCTTCCACAAATGATCGCCCACTTTCAGGTACACTTTGAGATGGATCTGAAGGTCTGCACTATGTCGCCAACCCTCCCCCGCTCAGTTGTCACTGCAGCACGGCTCTGGCGCGCAAACCCCCTCCCTTTCTCGATGCCTCCTCCCTCCCCTTCCCTTGCCTCAGGCTCTTAGGAGCCCAGGCGTAATTCAATAAACATCGATGAATCTCCCCTTTGGGTTGGGACCATCTAGTACTAAAAAAGACCGCACCATCCGCATGGTGCACACACAATGGAAAGAGGCAAATGGCCTATTCATCATAATTGACTGACTCCTAAGCACTATGCAACGTGATATCCTTGCAGACAAGCTCTGCGGGGGCCTCAAAAATTATGGCGTAATCAAACAGTTTGAATTTGAGAAATTCCCCCTCCTGCCCCACCTGTGTGCAGGGAAGACAATAGCCATTATAGAACCCAATCAGGACATGGTAGAGGATATCACCCTCATTCCATGCACAGAGACCATCAACCTCCTCAATGGCAGCATATCTCACCCCTTCTGCATCACACTGGAACACACCCCACCTACCTGCGAATTCTGCTCAGCTATAGGATAAAAAGACCACGTGTGCCCCATCAAGTGTGGGATTGAAGCACCGGAATTTGTGAGGAAAATATGGACAGAACAAGCCCAACATTTGGCAAAATTTAGAACTCCACTTTCGCCTTCTATTGGGGCAAAAGAGCTGACATCGCTTTGGTTGAGCCCATTTTTTGCAAGGACCGTCGTCATATACAGACTGCCCACAAGTAGGCCACAAGTTCCGCTGAGATCCAAGCTCGCACCACAATTTCCCTGGAACAGATTCAGGCAGATGCCATGGCAGCACAGCGGAATAACCAATCAGATCCCCTGCATATAAATTCAATGCAACCAAAAAATGAATTTTTTGGACACAACCAACCAAACAGCTCCAACCAAGCCAGAGCAAATCCACCATGCACCACTGTGGATCCTCCCAGCAAATCACATGTGATCAGCAATGATATGGTTCATGCGCACAATATGGAAGACCATTTCAGCCAATCACAATGTGACAACATTCATTCATAAAACCCAATCACCCCAACTCCTAGTTTCTGCCCATCAAACCCACAGGCAAGCGGCGGAAATTTTTTTGCTGATGATGCAAAAGCCAACCCACGTCAAACCCAAACTCCAAGGAGTAATCTGAGCCATAATAAACTGAACAAAACCAGTACTACAACCGCTGACCAACACACTGGAACCAATCTGGCTAATTGGCCCCATACTTGCAGTATGACCCATGATAAGGAACTGGGTGACCTCAGTGGGTCGCCCTAGCGTTCCTGAAGTGTGGACTACCGCAATCACCATAGGGATGATCAACATCGCGGGAGCTAAGGCCCCCATGTCCCAGGCCAAAAAATGGCTTTCCTGAGCAATATCCCTGTGGACATCATGGCCGTCCGAGAACCCCACTGTCCACTGGGGGAGGAGGAGTTATGGTCAACCATGCTCCTTCTGGCCAAATCCTTTTGGATGTACCACTGTGGGGTGTTAATTCAAACCAATTATAATCCTCCAGTGAATATCTGAAGCACATCCTCCCACCTGGAGGGATGGCTGCTTCTAGTGGATCTCAAGTTTAATGGAGAAACTTTTGCCGTGGTGTGTGTATGCCCCAAATGATCTGAACAACCGCCAAAATTTTTTTCCAATATCCTCTCAATCCCTTTACCTGAAGCAACGTTTTTCGCAGGAGATTTCAACTGCTGGCTAAACACCATTACCGTCCACTGGCCCAAGTCTAAGGCTATACCCCGCGGCCACATAGAACTATGCATACTAAAGGCAACACTGGGCCTGTGTGACACCATTCCCAAACAAGCCCCCACCCTGGCCAACATGATGAGGCCCCACCACAACAATAACCAGCTGGTCTCAATGACCCAGATTGACCTGATGCTTTCCCCTATAGACTTCTATCACCGGGTATCAGATTTTACAACAACAATTATCCCTTTCTCTGACCACTGGATGGTCTCAATAGCATTATCATCCTCAGAAAAATACCAAAAGCCACCAACCTGGCACAGAGTTCACCCAAGCACCATCCATCTTTCGGAGCTTTAACTTTGTATTGAGATGGTGCTAACAACACAGCAAGAAAGATGACCACCCAACGGGAACCCTATCATAAAAGTGGGAAATATTCAAAGCTCGAGCAACCAAGAAAGCCTGCCACCTGAGCTCCAGAAAAACAGCCGCGATGTCCACAACATTCAACAAGGCTATCAGAAAGCTTCAGCACTTAGAAAACAACACACCTCACGAGGGATACAGCCCCCAATGGGGCCACCTGTGGTTCCAGCTATCTACATAGGTAAACTCCCTCTTTAGAAAACACCAACACTACACTAAAGTATGCTACAAATCAAAATACATTCTATCTGGCGAAACTCACATGGCCCAATTCTTCCGCCATTCTAAACCAATTTCAACTTTGGCAACTTGCACACAGGTCCACCGAGCAGACGACACTCTGGCGTCCACATCATCCAAAATATTGGCCGAATTACACCAATTTTAAACCGACCTGTACATGGCGGATTTCGCATCACCTAGAGAAATTGAAAAATTTTATTATCCATTAATATTGACACTATAGCTGATCAACCAGACCTTGCTGCACCCATCGCTAAAGATGAACTATGGGAGGTAATAAGATAAACTCCGTGCAACAAGTCCCATGGCCTAATGGCCTTCCATATGAATTTTTCTAAAAAATATTTTGACTATATCGCACCAATACTACTGGCAACTATGAACAAGTGCCTGGAGGACACAACCCTTCTACCTGGCGGCCAACATGCATATGTGGTCACACTCTTCAAAAAAGGAGACCAGGCAGACCTAAACAACTGGCGTCCAATCGCTCTCACCAATACTGACACCAAAATACTAACTAAGATCTTAGCTAAGCGTCAGGGTTGCATTGCCCAGACAACCCTCTCACACCATCAATTTGGTTTCATCCCAAACCGCTTAATTTGGGATAACATCCACATAGTTGCCAATATCTGCCAATCCAACCCCACAGGCGCCCTTGCTTTCCTGGACCAAAAGAAAGCATATGACCGAGTGCACTGGGGTTACCTAGAACAGTTTCTAAAAGCTTTCAACCTACCACCCCGTTTTACAAACTAGGCGCTCCTCCTAACACGCTCAGCCAGGTTTGCAATCAGACCCCAGGTTTCCTAACTGACACCATCACCCCCAAAGGGACCTCAAACAGGGTGACCCACTTAGCGCCCTACTATACAATTTTACCCTTGACCCTCTCCTCCGCATTTTAAACTCAAAGCTCACTGGAATCAGGTTGGAGGGACAACTAAGAACCAAAATGCTCACCTTTGCTAACGACTGCGTTGTTGGAGTCTCAGGCAATAGGGATGCCAGGGCGATTGAGCGCATTATTCACCAGTATAAGTCAGCGAGTAACGCCATGCTAAACAAACAGAAAACAGAGGTAATTGTTATGGGCAAATTCAGTTCAAACTGGGCAGCACCCTCCCACCACCACACAAACCAACCAACCACACATCCAACCACACAACAACGATCCAAGCCAGTAAAACCACATTGTTTACCTTTTGCACACCACCCCGACACCAACCCAGTCCGTCATTTGGGCATATGGCTCGAAGCTGGTGGATATGCACTTGACACCATTGAAACCAACATTTTGGACAACATTATAAAAAGAAATACATGTATGCGGAGGAGTAAAGATAGTTTAACCAGTAGAGTTGTGTTAGCCAACTCCCTGATCTTATCAAAGTTATGGTTTGCTGCCCACGCGGTTCCCTTCTCCGCCAACTTTACCAACGCAGTCTACAATCTCCTGCAGAACTGTCTGTGGTCTAGATACCGCACACCAGTCAGGCTGGAAACATGTACGGCCACGGAAGAAAGGTGGGATGGGGCTGCTCAACTTCACATAACGAGCAACGCAAATCTTTAGCTATTAGATAGCTCTGACAACGTCACCCAAACCACCATCTCCCCACTGGGCTAAGGAAGCGCAAACTAACTTCGCAAGGGCACTACATTTGAGGTGCCCCTTTAACCCTGCAACTCTGATGAAGTACCTTGCAACACATCCAACCACCACCGGACCGCACAACATTAACCAATATTTTAAACGCATCCTGTACAACCTAAGACAAGGGGATTGGAGCTTCTCCTATATACAGCAATCCGAAGACATTCACCCTCAAACTGGTTACATGCAACTCCACAGGGGACAAATGGTGACTAACGCTTGCCCCACTACCATCCTTTCCTATATCACGGATTGACTACCTAGAATACCAAGACGTCCCATATGACATGTGCACCCATAAACAGTTGTGGGACCTCGTCACCTGCCCTCTCTTATCCCCACAAGTATGCTCCACAGTGTGGCGATACATGCGCCATACGTTTAGAACAGCTGACTGCACCTTCTCAATGTTCAAGATATGCGCCATCTGCGGCGGACCCAAATCACTAGCACACCACCTGGAAGAGTGCCTGCCATCCGCGCATATCTGGGCCAACGTGATGCACTTGTTTCGACAATCATTAACAGCTGAATTCTGACTATCCCGCGATATCCTGGCACTCAACATGGCCTCGCCTATCCCCCTGACGCTAAGGGCTCTAATTGTGAGTGTTGCAATATGGTCCATTCACACAATTACCCTCGACGCTTTCAATGGGATCCTCCACAATTTCAACCAAGCCATCGTCAAGTTCCACAGCCATTTGGCCGACCACTTCCAAGCCTGGCTGTTTAGATCACTCCAACACAAATGGAAGAAACGGATGGGCGACTGGATTCCAATCTGGTTCCTTCGTTTTGTCATTGAAAGCCTCACAGTCTTCATAGGCGGTACACCCTACTAGCCCCTGAGCTGCCATGCCACTTAAGGTCTAGTCATCCACCACCCGTGGCTCCTAGCCACACCCAAGTGTGCCAAGTCGTATCTTTTGAGTTCCATTATTTCACGTTCTCTTCCCTTTTCTGTTTTCCATTTTCCACTTCCCTACATATCAGATGTGTCTGTCCCATAGTTTGCCATCCTTGAATAAATAAAAAATGACATTAGAAGTTTGTCCCAGCAGTTGAAAACTGCTTGGGAGACTTTACAACAATAAAAATTTGATCCTGCTTAATTGGGGCCAAGTACTATAAGTACATTTGCTCCTTTAAACGAAAGGATTATCAACTTCTAAATTTCCACTAAGTTCCCCAATGGTATGCTCACATGTAGTGAGGTATTTCTTAGCAATCTACGACTTAGAAGGTACTAGCATCAGCTCTAGTAATACAAGGACACACCTTTCATTCATTAACACCAGTTGAGTTATCAAGCTTGATCCCTCATTAATGATACTATATCATTCAACCCAACCATTCTTTTCTAATATACAAATCTGAAACCATATATCTTGTTTGTTGGTTGATGTTATAAGCACAAGGGGAACTCAACGTCTTATCATTATCAAGAATAATCCTAATAGTGTATAATGGCATCAAACTCTCAGTGGAGATGAGTGCTTAATAAAAATTTATATCTTAGATACTTAGGGCTACTACCAAAGCGACTGTTGACAACTTTCAAACCAAGTGGAGAGTGAGGATTAGGCTCCGATGTATCAGGCACATTGTGGTAATTTGATTGTTATTCCAGGTAGTGAGGAAGGCGAGGAGAAATTTTCATGAGTTTTATTAGGTTTATAGATGACATTTTTCTGAATCCATAGTTGATGAAAGCCAAGAAATATGTTTTTGTGATTTTAACTTTGATTTTAGGGTAGTGTAAGGAACATAGGTAACTTTGGTACTGTAATAACAGTAATCAAGTCAATAATTTTTTTTAAGATATAATCACAATTAACTTTTCTTTCCCATTGCAACTACTTTCCAACCAATTAATTCAAGACTGGTGGTTTAATAATCTATACTGGGGAGATGAGTGTGCACCAAAAGCAGGTTAAGTCTTGATAAACTTGTAGAAAGACATAGGGCCAGCATTTAACCGCCCAAAGATATTAAACGCCCCAGTGATCCCAGCGGCCAAACCCTGAAAAAAAACCCATGTTAAGTAACTATCCAGAAAGTTTGGAATGGCAAAAAAGGAAACAATATTAAGACTTCTAATTGTCATCTCCTGTTGACAGTGGATCATTGGATTTGAGTTTTCCTGGGAGTAAATTCATTGGCTCTTTAGGAAAAGTTCTGTAGAAGTGTACTCCACTTTTTCCTATCCGTTGTTTTTGTAGCACTGCATACTATTTCACAGGGTTATTTGAACCTTGGAGTTGAAACAGTGAAAGCTGCTAACACTGTTGTACAAGTGTTTATTCTGTTCGACTTCTGGAAATTTAATGGGTGGTGGAAACAAAGCGCACGCATTGGACACAGTCAAACCAAATTTTTACAGTTGATTTCCCCCCTATACAGCATCTTTAGACGCCCTTGAGAGCCATCTTTCTGAAGGGCTAACCAAATATGGTGAAATCGTCTCCTTTGAAATGCAACGCTTTAAGCTTATGCTGACCTTTAGTATGGGTAAGGATATAGCTGTGATCACACCAACTCTGCGATTACAGAGAATTTGACTTAAATCCCCTGTACCACTATACTCATGATTAACATGAAGCAAACCCTCCCATTCCGGACTTTGGTGAACAGTGCACTTCCCATCTGCACTTTCTGCTGTGCGTTTGGCCACAAGGTGTCTTTTCCCTGTCAAAGAGGGCTTAAAATCATATGAAGATGTTCTGGATGTGATGGATGAACCTGCATCAGACTATAAGTAATTTAATGACACTACTATCACCTTTGGTTGGGGAGAAAATAAGTCAGTATGTCAAAGTTGATTCAGTGTCCCCTTAGGCGTTTAAGAAAGCCAAACAGGTACATAAAGCAGCAGCTAAGGCGGCGGCATCAGTGGCATCTTACATCTCACTGGACCAGGTTCTAGATGACATGGCAGAAGTTTCTGCCACAACAAAATCTCAATTTACCAGCCAATCAGATTGTGCATACTAGCCCTCAGTCCAACAATCAGGGCTATTCATAACTATGCATGCAACCTGTGAACCAATTGAAATTGAATTTTCCCATTCAAGCTCTTTAAAATATATCTAACCTGAGGATGGTGTACTGCAAGAAACCTATATTTAGGATAAGTCGCAACCTAAAAATAATAAAAGACTAAGAAATACTATTACGTTGGAATTAACTTACACTCCTGTAATTGCATAAATTTTCAGTAAGACTGTGCAGGCGTCCAAGGAAAGTAAAGGGGTAGGGCCACCAGGCCTTTCCCTTGCTCCTGAGGCGCAATGAGCGTCTCAATATCAATAGGGACATTGAACATTGCTAAACTCAAGACCCCTCTGTCCCAGGCCTAGAAAATTAGTTTCCTAAAAACAACTTACCTTTGGACATCCTGGCGATACAGGAAACCTATTGTACACAAGGTTATGAGGAAGCATGGTTATGCATGATCCTCCCTATTTATTCATTTTTGGTCGCCAGACTGTGGTTTGTTAGCACGGTTACCAGTAAATTAAATTTTTAACTCAAAACCCCTTTTCTAAATGGTCATATGCTGACTGTTATTTTCTTGTGGTGTGACAGTTACACACAATCACTAATGTTTAAGCCCTGACCTGTGCACATGTTCCTTGGTAGTTTCTTTTAAACGTTGCTACTCTTCCCCTCTCTTCCAATACCTTTATAGTTAGCAATTTAGTTTTTTGACGAAATTAACCACTTGCTGATGGCCTTCCATGGTTGATCCCCTGCAGAGGCACATGTAGCATTTCATTATGAGGGCTACCTTGGGCCTTTATGACACTCTTCCTAAGAACTCTCCTCTTTTTCTAAAATATCTCACCCCCATGTGCACAACTGGCAGTTTATATCTATATCTTGCATAGATTTCATTATTGCACCGTTGAGTTTTTGCACTCAAATATTACATTCCACTACAATCAAAACTGATTTCTCTGACCATAGAATTACTGATGTCTTCTTCTTTGTCATGATTGGTGGCACAGGTGCCAAAATGGAATAAACTTCGTCCACAAAATCTCGCTTTATCATGTTATTGCACTGGATAGATAACATGACATTGACACAGGAGTTTGTGACTTCTTTCTGTGCCGATTATCTCACAACATGAACTGCTTTCAAAATACACACTCTACCACACACGTCACATGTTGTCACAGTGCTTTCGCGCTGCTATGGCATTTAGTCAAGCACACTTTAGCAAAAGTGGTTCAACTGTAGAGCAATGATCTTGCTGTAGGTTACGGCCCTTCTTGAAAATGTAAATAAGTTGAATTGCCATCCGCTTAGATGCATTGGTGAGGGAATACAAGCACCGCGTTTATATCTATTACAAAGCAAAAATATTATGGCAAACGAAATTTGTTCTGCCTATCTAGTCCGCATTTTTTAGCTTCTAAACATTACATGGCATGTAAACAGGATAGGCGGCTTAGCAAAACCATTACAGATAATCCAGAGGAAGTGTTCGCCAAGATTCTATATTTTAATCTATGTTCTACAGGCCCAACCCTGTCAATCCAGCCAGAGTCAACTCATTCCTTAGTGGTGCACATATCCACACTGACACTCAATACCAAAACTTAATGATTCAATCACACACGATGAACTCTGTTTGCTGTTCATGGTACGCCACACAGGAAATGCCCATGTCCAGATATCATCTTTAATGAGATTTTAAAAAGTATTTTAAGAACATATCAAACCTTCTGTTAGTCTCAATGAACGAGTGCCCTTTAGAAACATACCTCTTTTCCTGGTGGCCAAGAGGTATATACAATAAATTTGTCTAAAAAGGGGGATAAGCTGGATTTGCAAACTGACGCCCCATCTCTATTACTAAAACTGATTCCAAAATTTTCACAAAATTATGTCTAACAGCCTTCTGGAAGTTGCCTCTATATTTAAATCCACTGAGCAAATTGGCTTTATTCCCAGGAGATTAATATAGGTTAACTTCCATACGGTAGCCACTGTCTACCAATATTCTGATAAGGGGTGCTTGTGTTCTTGGATCACAGAAAGCCTATGAGTGTCAACTGGGCTTACCTCAAGGCTTGACTTTATAAGTATCAATTTCCTTCTCGCTTCATGAATTTGGTGATGTTGCTTACTGAGCCAGCCACAATGGCAGTACGTGGCTCAGGTTTCCTGAATGATTTGGTTTGCCCTCAAATGATCTCCATCAAACGGACCCTTTTTGTCTTCTTAAATATAACTTTAGCCTTGACCCACTCTACTGCAATCCAAATGTCCATCTTAATGGTGTTCATTGCAAGGCCAGCTGCCAGTCAGAATGCTAGCATTTGCTCATGGTTGTGTGGTTGGAGTCTAATGGCAATGATGCACGCATACTGGAAACCACGATTCAGGAGCAATAAAGAGTTAGCAGTGCAGCTCTACATGCCAAAAAACCAAGATTTCCTTCTTTGTAAGTACCAATCTCACTGGTCACCTGCCACGATGCTCAGCATCATATGCCTGCTTCTCAACCTTTTTTCGCTTCTCAAGGCAGTTACCTCATATCGCCCTCTTGTGATCCCTTTTGTTTCCAGGCCCAGTATAAGCCCAGTTCGCCACTTGGGAGTATGGCTGGAAGAGGGAGGCTATGAAAACTCTAAGATGGAAAACAGCATTTTAGAAAAAGAAACAAAGTGCATCATCTCACTCAGAGGCTGCAAACTAGACTGACGGGCAGGGTAGTTGTTGTTAATTCTCTAATTCAGTCCATTGCTTGATTTGCTGCGCTCAGTATTGCTTTTTCTCCCTCCTTCTTTGCAACCCTCTATGCCCTAGTCCAAGGGTGGCCATGGTAAGCCGCACTCCCCTTGTGCTTCTGGAAGTCCTATTTGGTCCCCACCATAGTGAAGGAATGAAATTGATAAACTACTTGGACCATGCTTTAGTATTCTAAGCTCCTGGTTTGCACAGGTGACTAATCCTACACTCCCAACCCAGCACTGGTCATTTGCTGCCCAGTCCAACTTTGCCAGTAATTTTCAGCTTTGTAATCTTTCATACCATAATTCTCTGCTTACCTACCTGTCTTCAAATTCCTCTTCTGCAGGCCCTCATGGAACCCCTGCCCACTTCAAGTGGATCATACTTTCAATGCGGAGCGCAGAATGGAGGCTCAGCATCAGTGGTCACACCTCCTATTGGGTTATCACTAACCCTCTTTTTCCCAAACTGTTTGCGGGCAAGTTGTTTTGCACAACAAGGTACCTCATCATCCTCACACCATACTCCTCATTGACTATCTCGATATTCTGGACATCCCTTACTCTTTGGCCACCCAAAAAGCCATTTTGAGGTACAATACCATCCTCTTGTGCAGCCCAGGATTTGCTCTCATGTTTAGAGATTCCTGAAGAGGGTTTAACGCACTGAAGAGAAGTCCAATGTCTCTCATTCTTAATGCGTAGTGTGTGGCCATTATGGTTCTTTAGTCCACCTTTTGAAAGATTGTCCGCTTTCTAATGAGATCTGGTGTGAGTTATGTGTCTCTTTAGCCAGGACCCAACTCAAGCTTTCAGCCTTTCTAAGAACATCTTCGCTTTTTTATGAACTACCGCATCCAACTGTCACTTCATGCCTTAGTTGAAGTCATTGCTTTATAGACGATCCATATTATTGTATTATATGCTCTATCTGGAACTTCTCCCATTCTTTATGAAACCATTCATCGCTTCCACTCCCACTTGAAAGACCATTTCCAAGCCTGCTTGTTTGGCCCTTTGTTAGAACGCCTTCGCCAGTTGGTTTCATTGTTGGTTTCATATTTAGTTCTTACTGTCAAAACCTTTCCTTCTTTTGTGTTCATAATTGGTGCCGGACTTCCCTATCACCCGTCCTATTCCTTCCTCTAACGGTTTCACTGGAAACAAGAGATAGCTTCAGCTCCTCTTGGGTACCTCACGATGTATCTTTGTGTTTCTTTGTCGTTGCTAGACCAGAAGTGTCCATCCCATGGTTGGCCTTCCTCAAATAAAAAATTGAAGTTATAATCACAATAAAATGTCCTCATTGATAGCAATTTTAGAATGCATGACTTGTAAAATAGGTTCTTTATAAGCAACTTGAGATTTAGCATGAGTATTTTTCTTCATGATGAATAAGCTTTAATGCCTCCTTATCATCTAGGGAGTGTAATTCTTTTGCCATGCTGTGTTACTCAATAGAAAACACTATATATCTCAATTATTTTTATTTTGCTACTACTTTGTTTATCTGAAGTTGGTTGGTTTGGGATAAAGGAAGATATTGACTTTATCAAAAAGGCTAGGGAGTCTCTAAGAAAATTAACTTATCTCATGGATACAATTGAACCTTTGCTTTTCCCAGAATGTGTAGTTGAGCTTGTGACGTTAAGAAATATTGTACGTTAAAAAGGAATTGATTAAGGAAACTAAAAGTTGATAGCTATTGGTTGAGCTCCCACTTATAACAAATTTTCAGTTACGTGAGCTTTGATTACTTTGGTGTGATATTTACAATAAGACCTGCTTTTGGCTTGATAGAGTCTGATTGCTATCAAACTACTGATTTGTTGCCACATTGATTTGATACATGGTATGTCGCTTCTTAAAATGAGGACCATGACTATTAATTCTCATAGATAATTTTATATTGAAAAACTTTTTATATCTGCCTTAACCTCTTCTAATACACTTTGGGAATTGTATAAAAAGAAGATAATTCTATCTTATTATAGCGATCTTCTTCATAAAAGTGAGCCTAAAATGATCTTCTACGAGTTCTGAGAGAGCATTGACAACAAAAAAGGGGGACATGACTAGGTTCATTGGATGGCAGCTCAGTATACTCTAGATGTCATGCTGAGAAGCCATAAGCTATTCTTATAGATACTTATAATCTGATCTAGAACTGGTAAAGGTTTTCGAGAAAAATCTTTTAGGACAACTGTTCCTTAGCTTACTAAAAATTTTCAAAATATTTTAAAGTTGGCGTTAACAATTGATAATTTTAGACCCTAAGTTGCCACATGGCTCCTACAATTGTTAAGGTTATTTCTATTCTAGTCAGAAGACATCTCATATCTAATTTTTCATATAGAGCTTCTAGTTAAAAAGTGCTCTAAAGGTCATCAGTACCCAGGCTGCAACGTAACCATGGTTAAAATAGCCTAGGTAGCTATATCCAGAATGAAGAGACGCTCAGATGGAACATGTTCCCTAACTTATGTTTGTGATTTGTTTATACAAAATCTGAAAAAACTACACATTAACTTAATTTTATACCTAACAAAATTATTAGACTTGGTCTTTAATCAATCTTGCTTTACACCATCAACAATATTCCATACGTCAATATGCCATATTAAAATACATTAACTTTTTCATAACACATCACCACCGTAAATGCTAAATCAGTTTACCAGGTATCATTGGCAATTTTAGGTATCACGAAGGTTCAAACAAATCTCTAACCACATGGAAGCGCTAATCCTCCACTCATAAATTTGAAAAAATTTGCCTCATCCTGGCAGCCAAAGAACTAAATCACTTTATTTATTACCTTTTACCATGCCTTAATGTCACTGTAAACGCTTTGTTGTTAGTTTATTTATCCTTGAACAATGTCTATTGTAACGGTCAGGAACTGGGTCTTTTTTGACCGTCATCTTGCCTTAGGATCAGCAGATCAAAATCAACGCTGAAAGGTTGACTTATATGGGGATCCCTCAAGGAAAAAATTATAGTTACACGTATTTATTAATTTAGCCTCAGATTTAGGGAAGTTTAAAAATGAGAAGAGATGACACAGGTAAGCAAGTATTTTGGCCTCAAAAATAACATTGTTTTATTTATTAACAAAACATGCTGACAAATTCAATTCCAATAACATAGGGCACTGCAAATGTCACAAAAAAACCCAGAGTACTTGTCAGATTATTTCTCCACTAAACTCAACTTTTTTAAGAATTCAAACTAGGTTCACCGCGGGCTACCATGTAAGACAAGTCAAGAGTGGCCCCAAGGCCACCAGAGAGACCCACACAAGGGCGGGAAATGACAAAGAGAATTCTAGAATGAGTTCAGAACCTTGCTGGACTGACATTAAAAGGTCGCTCCTCTGGGGAGCCCCTCCCACACTATACTTTACTCCTAAAAGCATAAATAATAGCTTGGGAGGGGCACAGCCCAGCGCTGATCCCCAAATAAACCACAAAAACCCAAAATAGCATTTTGAATTAAAATTGGATTTCTGAATCTTGAATCAAAATGTAATGATTGATTCGACCTGATCACAACATACCCCAACTAAGAAGGAGCCCTTCCACAAGAGGGTGCCCCATAGCTGGAGGCAACCATTACAAGGGATTCCAAGATAAAAAATGGAGCCAAAACAGGGCTGCAAAAGCCAGTCTGCCTTGTGAGAAGAACATGCCCACCGCATGACTGGGTAGTTATCTCCCACAGGATGGGCTGACCGTGGGGTGAGGGGCCCTGCTGGGCCAGGTCCCTTGGTGCCAGCCATATTCCTGGTGAAGGGGAAGCCCCACCAGAATTTGGGACTAACGAATGCTTCAGGTCCATGGTTGGCCATCATTCACTGGCTCTGCCTGGTGCTGGTTACTTGACAACCAGAACCTGAAGTGACCAATGAGGTCAGGCTGAACTGGGGATCCAGTGGCATGCAAAAAGCACTATGAGTTCAGAATAATTTAATTGTCAAAAACCGTCCCAGTTTTTGACTGCCACCTTGTCTTAGGATTGGCAGATCAAAATTGACGCCAGAAGGTTGCCTGTATGAGGTTCCCTCAAGATAGAAGTTTTGACTCCACATATTCACTAATTTAACCTCAGATTTATGGAAATTCTAAAACAAGAAAAGATGACACATGTAAGAAAGGATTTAGGCCCCAAAAATAGCTTTGTTTCATTTATTAACGAAATAAAAATGCTGACCAATTCAATCCTGATAACACATGGCACCACAAATGACACAAGAAAAACCCAGAGAAGTTTGGGTATCAATTTGTAGCCAAATCCCAACTTTTTTAAGGATACAAACTAGTTTTGCCATGGGATATCAGGTAATAGAAGGCAAGAGCAGCCCCAAGGCCACCAGAGAGACCCGCGCAAGGGCAGGAAATGACAAAAATATTCTAAACTGAGTTCAGAATTGCATGGGACTGACCTTAAAAGATCGCTCTTCTATGGAGACTCTCCCACACTATTCTTTACGCCTAAGAGCATAAAGAATAGCCTGGGAGGGGCAGATCCCAGCCCTGATCCCCGCATAAACTGCAAAAAATCAAAATAGCCTTTCAACTCAAGATTCGGATTTCCAAATTTCAAGTCAAAATGTAATGTTTGGTTCAACCTGTTTGTTACAAATATTTGTTCATAATCATTATTCCCCCTGTCTTTTGTAGATATTATGCAAGCATCACTAAATTTTCAAGTGCTGCTTAGTTATCAAGAACTTGTCCTAATGTTAAACATGAGTTTCAGAGTAGAATATCATGAAGAGAATGTTATTTTTGGAAGTAAATGTTATCTTAATTGTAGCATAAAAATATTACCTACATTTAAGACAACAAACCTGCGACCCCTAAGCCACTGTCAGTATCTGAAACTTTGGTGTACCTAAGGTTATTTTAAAAAAATGATTTATAAGTTAGGGTTTAAGTTCTATTTATAAGGTTAAACGTTAATATAGTGATTACCTTTTTATAAAATGTAATTTACCTGTGTGTGTGTAAAAATATGCCTCACTAATGCCATGTTTGCCTCCTCAGCCTTTTCTCACTTACTGGGGTGGCTAATTTAATAATTGATGTTTGTGAAGTAAAAAGATAAACATCACATTACGGTTGAACCAAAGGATGGTGCTAGAAATCCTTATGGAGAGACTCTTTCTTTGCTACCCTCTGTAGCAACTGTTGGAAGGTTAACTGTTCTTCTTTCTGCTAGAATATTCTAATGTGACATAATCTTGAATTTTTGAAATATAAATCAGTATGCTGGCCCAAAATGCAACTAAATCCTTAACCAACCTCTCTCTTAGCGCTCTAATAAACTAAGGCACCTTTCACAAGTGTCTTCTTCCTCTTTGGACCCCAGACTGGTTAGTGGTGATCTCTTGACTTACACCAAAATAATTGGAAAACAAAGAATAACAATGAGATTCTTTAGATAGTACTTCTTTATTAGATAAAAAATAAAATGAAAATATTCTAAAAAAGATTAAGATAAAATATTTTTTACATAATTAATATGGTATAATTAGCTAACATTAATTCTTTAAGAACTTCTTGTCACTCTCTTCTTGATCACTTCCTATGTAGAGGTATCTTTTTTCTCAATTGCTGGATCTGCGAGCTTATATATTGTGGTGGAACTTTCTGAACCAGAGTCTGTAGAGGCCCCTTGTGTAATTCACACTTCTGGTTAGGGGTTATAACTCCGCTTCAGTTTATTACTTTATTACCCAAATTTGTATTCTTCTGATTACTTGAATATTTAGTCAATATTGACATTCTAACATGTCAGCTTAATGGTCTTAAATGGAAATATAATTTGGTCATATGCCTAATGAGTAATATCTAAAAGAAAGTTTTAATTTTTTCCATTGAGTTAACTACGTTTGGATGGGCTTTTTGTAGCTCTCTAATCAATTTCACCATCTGATGGAATTACTAAATCACTCTTATGTGTCTTTATTTCGCATCCCTGAGTATATAAAGGGGGCTTTTTCCATAATCTTTAATGCTGTTGTCGACTTCATTGTTGTTGTCATCAGTTGAAAAATTGTTTTGGACCTTGATATCAAATTATTTTAGCTGCCATCATCCTGACCATTTTTAAATTATTTAGATTACTGCTCTATAAAAGGGGTTCTATCTCTCCTACCCACATCTTGATCATTTTTATCTAACATTTGCTGTTGTATAATAGTAAAGTTCCTTCCATAGGGCCAGGAATCAATTCTAGTATATTTGTGGCTGTATCCATGACACTTACCCTCATAAGATAAGACCAGGGGAAGAACCTAATATGCAGATCATGTGCTTCATTGAATACTAATGCGTTTTCATGGTTTCTTATAGAATATTCTGCACCTCTCTTTATTTACAATAGTTGCAGGTCCAGTAAAAATGGCTTGCAACTTCTAAAAATAGCTTCCTAATAAAGAAAAGAATATTTTATCTGTATTCTAAAATGAATTCGGATATTATGGTCATCTCTGACTCTTAATTTGACTCTTTAAAATAGAAGTTCGATGTTCTTGGATGCTTTTGACTTGATTTTTGAACATCTCATGATCTAATTCATACTGCAATTCCAAGTGAAAGCTCTTGTGATCCTCAGTTATACTATGGAGCCAAGAAAGTGGTAATGCTAATTACTTTATGTAATGGCCTTGAACTGAGACAAGTAATTATTGGTTATGGCTTAGTTTATATGCTAATAGCGCATATGGCAATAGTTGGTTCCATTTCTAATTGTAGTTCAGTGCCTTCTCTTCAGTATTTCTCAAAGGTTTCCATTAAAACTTTCAACGAAGCCATTAAAAAATGGAGTGTAAGGAGAAGCTAATTTTTGTCTCAATCCTATTAAGCTCTTATGTTTTCTCACCACATCTTAGATAAAGGTTGTGACATTCTCTATTATTATAACTTGAGGGGCATCCATGTCTTGTTATCATCTAACCCTTTCAATGATTTGACGCATATATGCGTCCAAAATATGGGGGGTGATGTAAATCTAAAAAAGTATATATGCGTCCAAAAACCAAGGGGTATGTAAAAGTAAAAACGCATATATGCGTCAAAAAAAGATGGGTACATAAATCAAAAAACGCATATATGCGTCCAATAAACATAAGTTTTATATAGATTTATGTCAAACATTATCGAATATTTGTGTTACAACAAGGACAAAAATGATCAAAAATATTGAACATCAGCTAAGAAATTTGCTCCAAATTTAAGGACAAAAAATGGATAATTTTAAAAAGCAGTGAAAGTGTTAATCATATAGGAAACTGATGGTTAATTCTGCAGAGTAAATCTTGACTTTTGCTGCTTTTCCCATATTCATAATTGTTAATTGCCATAATGATGGACTTGGTTCCACTTGAAGTGGTAGGCAACAGTCTATCATGACAATGGATATAGTGTAAAATGGAGCTTTAGGTAGAGTTTATTGGAACTCAGAGCACAACTCAGAGGGTCTGAAACAGCGCAGAGTACACAGAGTTCCAATGCTTAATGCACTTTATCTGACATTAACTTTAGATAGGGCAGGTCTTACAGGTATTTCAATATTTCTGAAAACTTTCATATCCAACATGCTTGTGGGCTTCTATTATAAGCTCTTATTCAGTCACTGGGTTAGATTTAAGGGTACCATTTCTCATTAATCTTCTTCTAAAGGTTCTAATCAATATGCCAGGTATCTTTGATAAAGTCACTAGAAATTTTCTTGACTTCATCAGTCTCGTATTGCCACTATTCTTCTGTTAATCCAACAAGGTTTTAAAGGAAATTACCTTCATGTGCTTAAAGATGGAAATCAGTTAATTAAAACAGTATCTTCATACTAATATGATTGCTACATGCTCTATGTATAATATTAAAGTCTTACCCTAAAGCTTTACTGCCCAACTGCAATTATTCCGTTAGTATTCTTCATGTTATGTAGCTAGCATAAAAACGCATGGTATGTCAAAAAATCAAAGTGTACTCATATAGGTAGGGTCAAAAGGCAGAATACTCTAAAATAATGCTAGGCACTTCTTTTATTAACTGTATAGAGTTTTCTGAAATTACAAAAATATTAAATACTATTATATGTGATGGTCTATTCCCTCTTCATCTAATTAAAAAATATTGCTCCAAACCATATGCCACTGGAAACTGTATATAGGTAGAACATCTTTTTTAAAGTCCAGGTATGTTAGTATTGGTGCCTCTACAAAACTTTTTTTTTTAAAACTTCATAATCTTGCTCTTGCTCCAAGCCTCATTAAAATAGGGTTTCCTAAATCATAGGGGCAGGTAAGAAGTACATGCAAGTCTTCAAAAATGTGGTAGTGACAGCAATAATATTTTACTATTCCAAAGAAAATTAGGAAATCTATAATTCTTTGGGGTTGCTCAATTGCAACTAAAGCTCTTATCTTACTATTATGCTTTTTAATACCCTGAGGATGTTTTTATGTCTATAAATAAAGCTACTTCTTAGAAAGTTACACATGGTGCGCTTCAATATCAGATTAGAATTTTGGAGACAGGAGTTGGGATTCAAGACGAAAACTAATTGAGTTTCCCACTATTAAACTAATGAGCAAATTTTCAAACTCTCTCAACCAGGACCTGCTATTGAAGTAAGATTTGGAAAGCTTATTCAGGGATTAGCGCAGAGGAATGAATAGACGCCTATTAAACTGTGACTCAAGCACCCTTAAAATACCAAAAGGATAACTCTGACTAATGCGGACATAAAGAAATTACTAGTAGGGAACATTGAAGGCCTCAACCAGGCAGTAATTATTGAATGACTTGTAAGATCTGATCATAGGGAACCATAGAGGTCTTCTTGCCGATGCATCCATACTCATTTAATAGTTAGTAATCATTTTATTATTTTAGAATAGTCTGATCACCCCATATTTTTGTCTTTTTTAGAATCTTCACTTATATAAAGTCCTTGAGTCCCGCTAGGACCTTGGCTTAAAGTCAAGAGGACTGACAAGTTGAAAAAATTGATGCTCACTACAAGGGCTCTCAAAACTGTACATTGAATATGTCTATCTTATTATATGGAGAACAAATCTAAAATGGAAAATTAATCTACAGATTTTAAGAGAATTGTAACTCTAAAGAGCAACATTTCTCAATATGAGATGACTCCCTTGAAGCTTAAAAGCTTGTAACTTTGGGCCACTTATAAATTTACTCTACCCTCAGATGATCAAACTCAGTATCAAATTCAACATGATAACACCAATGATTTTTTTCAGCATATATTGAAAGGTATAACTAGTGGACAACTATTTCTGTTGGTTCTGAGCCACTTCAGTACCATTTACAATGCAACACTTATATTAATCAATCCAACTGCCATCAGAAGAACTAGCTCTTGGAGCCAAACGCTACCTCTATAGTATTGTCCATCTGGCCATACATCATATGCTATAATTGGTAAGACAACATCATCTTGAAAAAGCTCACCAGCTTGGACTTACCCATACACTGCATTAAGTTAGTTTAGATTTCTGCTGTATGTGCCCTTGCCTTGTCCATTAGATTGGACTGGGAGATATATCCCTTACAATTAATAAAATGGAAGGGGACCTGAACATTACCTCTATTAAGGTAGCAGAATTAGGGTATACCATAGATATATGCTGGGTGTCCGCCGCTCCTTAAAGATTTAGTTGTTACCCCATCCTAAACTGGTGGACTATCTGATCCATCCATTTATCTCGATTTTAACAAAAAATATTTAAATAAAAATGAGAATGTCTAATAAAATCTACACGAGAACCAGCAGATTAAATTCATACAGATTTATCTGGGGAAGGTTGACCAGGGGACGTACACTTCCAATATAGTGAGGAAAAGATAATTAACTGTGAAAATTAAAGACAACCCAGAGGGTTCAAAGCCCCTCTTGTTGTCTCCAGGACAACCAAGTTTAGGACGGTAGGGGTTTTATGCTGACTTTTCCTTGGATGAAGAATGAATGAAGGAAAAAAAGAAATCTTTAGAACCATAATTGGAACCATGTATTGATTGTCCTTCTGTTAGGTGGGGTCATGTTTCCAAACAACATTGCTTGGAAATGTTTCAATATATGATAGTGAAAACGGATAATGGCTCCTTGAAGTGTGGGCGTTGTTTTTTTTTAGTACTAGATGGTCCCAAGTGTGGGCGTTGTTCCTGTGAACGAATTCAGTACTATAGTATGGATTTTCCATAGTGCTATTGCTACTATTAATTCCCGTAGAGATGGATTGATAGGTGACTCCATGTTTTAGAAAAAACATGTTCCTAGTTATACTGATTTATTGTCCAATGTCTTGGCGGAATAGGCGCATGACCTCTTTCCATATAGTTACTGATGTTGGACATTGTTCTAAACGGTGTACTAAGCTTCCATATTGGCCATATATTGTGCATGAGAAATGGGCAGCATTTGACCATTCTGCTGTGTGGTATATTCTACTCATGAATCTCCACACATGTGCTCTTTCCTGGGTTGAAGTAGTGAGTGATGTGTGTATCTCCAGATTCTTCTTTGGGTCTCCAGGTTGTATGGTATATCCATATGATCCAGGTAATCAATCCTGGCTATGGTACTCAGATTTCTGCATATTATGTTATTGGTGACTATTTGGCCATTAATTTACTGTCTGTGTTTTAGCCTTGGGCGTCCTCAGTGACTGATCTGGAAACATATGTGAATCATCCACCCTGATTTTCTCATGGCTAGAAGTATTCGTTTGAAGTGTGCATGAGTGCCATGTGGTCCTGCGGCTGTGGGATAAGACGCCAGATACTTGATTAATGTGCATGGGTGATCTGGGTTTCTTAATCAGAGTTCTCATGTAAAATATATCATGCTTTTCTAGCCCAATGTATATCTGGAAGGTTTGGAATAGTCACCTGAGCTATCCAGGATCCTAGTATATGGGTCGCTTGCTCTACATAATTAGTTAGCCCCATACTCTGTTCCTCATAGGGCCAAATAGGGTTTCAAGGAGTACATGTAGGTTTTGGTTGGACCAAAGCCATCCCTGTATTAAGAAATAGATTTTATTAAAAAAGGACGTTGAGTAGGAGATTGATTGGGCCATAAACCATATGATTGATAGTATAATGGAGTTGGCTACCGTGACCCTTCCTGTTTGACCTGTTTGATGTCCATGTAAGGAGGCAATGCGTCTTGTTATTTTATCTAGAAGTTGATTTTCCATCATGGAGTTGGCGTAACCTCCTGCTTCCAACCATGCTCCCATGTGACGGACAGTTCCAGCTGTCAGCTTAGTAGTGAAGGGAAGTTTCAGTGTGGTAATTACTGATCTTCACATCTTATGTCTGGTAAGAAGTCTTGATGTTGTATTGGTTTGTTGACCCAGTGTAGATGGTGTCCAATAGGTCTTATATTTTCCCAGGAGTATGACTTCCGTTTTTTCAGTGTTAAGTGATGCGTTGATGATGGATAAGTATTATTGTATTATCTTCTCAATTCTCACATCCTGGTTGTTGGATATACCCACCATGAAGTCATCAGCAAAGGCCATCATTTTGACTTGTGGTTGGCCATAGACATTAATTCCATTTCAAAAGTGCGTTTGTATTTTACTAGGGAATCCAGACTAAAATTTTGAAAGTAGAGGGCTTGAGGGGTCTCATTGTTTGAGTCCTCTCTGTGGAAAAACTGGGTTAGTTGAAAAACCTGCTCCGCGCACAGTCATGGTAGCTGACTCTGTGAGCAACATCACCAAGTTTATGAGCCTATTTGGGAGTTTTTTTTGGAAGGCCCTTAGATAGGTCCAGTTCAACATGTCATATGCCTTCTGTTGATCTAAAAAGACCAACGCTCCAGAAGCTTTATATTGGCGAACATTTGCGACTGTGTTAATATTGTCTCATATGGATCTTCTTGGGACAAATCCATATTGTGATGGGAATATCGCATCAGTTATGATTTTCCCTAGTCGTTTGGCCATAATTTTTGTAAATAATTTTGTGTCAGTATTGGTTAGGGAGATTGGGCGCCAATTGAATAGGTTTAGTTTATCTCCTTTTTTGAATAGAGTGACAATTTATGATTCTTTGCCTCCAGGTAGAAAGCTTGTTTCATAAATGCGCTTGTTCATAGAAGCTAAAAGAATGTTAAAAATGTTAGTAAAATTTTCTATATAGAATTCATAGGGAATCCCATCAGGTCAGGGCATTTCCCACTTGGAGCACTGCATACTACTTCTCATAATTCATCACGCAATATTAGGTTAATTAAATTGTTGTTTTGAGCTTCTGTGCCAATATGTGCATTTGTGAGGAATTTTTGATTTTTTCTTGGTTTGACTGGTATGTATTCATATAAATTCATATAAAACCTGTGTACTTTGGTCACAACTTCTTTTGGTGTTTCCACTATTAGTTTTGTCCATTCTCCAAACCTGTGAACAGGGTATTATATTTTTTTCAATCGTGAAATCAATGGAAAAAAAGCTTAAGCAAGGTTCTCCATCTTTCAGTTTTTTTGCTCTATATTGAATTTCAACTCAGTGTTGGTGTTAATGTATCAGGGTGTTAAGATGAGCAGAGACCTCTGCCCATTTGCATCCCCATACAGAACTATATCATGTGCATGGGACATTATTTCCATCTGATTGATTTCGCCAAGGTGTTTGATAATGGCTGAAGCTGCCCTGTATCCTCTTGATTCTGTGTGTTCAATCTGTTGTGTTGTTAATTTTTTTGAAATTTTCCCAGTTGGTTATTGGGTCTGAACAGAAAGATAACTAAAGCCCCATGTTGAGGATATTTCCTCCATCTAGAATTGAAATTTCAAGCTGGCTAAATTTCTGGGCGTATTCTGCACCACCTGTGTTCTTGGGAGGTTGTTTCCGCTGGTGTGTAGGACAACAAAAATAGCTGATGGTCGGAGAATTCGATTTTTGTAGTCTTGAATATATAAATTTGGTGTCAGATAATTAATGGCGTGAGTATCAGGTCTATCCCTGAGATAGAGATAATACACCATTGACCACATGTGGGAGTGTCATGTTCTGTAGGAGGGGTGACCGTTTAAGTAGTGATAATATAGTCCCAGGATGGCCTTTTGCACGCGATGTTCCGATTGCCCTTGTGGTGCCTCCGTTGTGTGTGGCCATCAGTCAGTATCTGGGGTAATACAGCTGTTCATGTCTCTCATAACAAAAGTGTTTTCCGGATTATGGAGTTATGTTAGAGCTGTTAACAACTCTCGCAGTATGTTGCACAGTTTGGTGCATACACACTGGCTATTGTGTGCAATTCTTTGTGCCTTGAGAAGGTGACGGCTAGTACACAGCCATCCAGGAACAAATTTTTATTAATGAATGTAAAATTTTGGTTCACGCATACTATCACCCCACAGTGTTGCAACCAAAACAATATTTTTAGGAGGAGCATGTTTTCCCACGCCTCCTACTTTCCCAGTAGACAGTGGGTTTCCTGCACTGCCAGGATATCCACAGCTGCGTTTCGCAGGAGACTCAACTTTTTGGCCTGGGACGTTAAGGCCTTGAGTCCCACTATGTTCAGAATCCCTATCTCTACTGAGACGCCCAATATGCTTCAGAAGCGGTTTGAAGGCCCCCTGGCCCTACTCCATGGCTCTCAATAATCTCCATTTCACCTCTACTGCAGAGAGCATAACTATGAGTAGGAGTTGGGGTTAATTCTGACCCTTTCATTACCACTGTTTTTGCTCCTCTATTGTCTTTGTTGGTTTTCAATTTATCATTGCAGTGCACTTGTGTGCTCTTATTGGCCACATTTTATTTTGCGCATTCCATTGTTAATTTCGTCACCACTTGGTTTGTGCTTCACAATTTTTTTGGGGGGGGGGGGTGCTGAACCCCTGTTTTGCTGCATTTGCTTCCAAAGTGGGTTCTAACGAATCCATTCTGTTTGGATTGTTTGTTTGTTTTCTGCGTGGTTTGATTGGTTCATTGTTTCATGTTCATTCATGTCTTCCTGGATCTATTCCAGCGAGAAGGATGATTCTGCTGATGCCTTTGCCCTGGCAGCGGCCAACTTGTGAGCTTGTTTGGCCATTTTTTGTTCTTTCAGGGAAATTGAGTCAATTATTTTTTATTTCCCATGTTCTCCCCAGTTGAATGCTTGTGTGGTATCTGTGATTTTGGCATACTATGAGTCGTCTTCACCCATTTCATCCTCAAAGAATTTCATGTCTTTTAGGCCTTCTTTTATGGGATAATATGAATCTTATGCCCAAAGGCATGGCAATGGTTGCATATGGGGGCGCTCTATACTGTTGCACGAGTAGTTGGGAATTTTCCCATCATAGTGAAGGATGTGATAAAGGGATCTTTGTGATATCCTCTATCTCCTGGTTCGGGTAAATGCTTTCTATTGCCTTCCCAGTGCTAAGGGTCTGCATAAGCTGGAATCTTTGCATTTTGATTTGTTTAATTTCTCTGCAGGCTTCCAAGCCTTCCTGGAGATGCCATACAACTACTGTGCGCACCAGTGTAGTTGAAAGGTATATTAAAACTTACTAAGATGTCTTTGGATTCTGTCCAATTTGCGTTTGGTTGATACCAAGTGCTGAACATCAGGGAGGTTGTGTACTACTCTGACCTTTGCTGCTTCATTTGCTTATTATGCTTTTTTAACCCAAGGTCTACCCAACCTTTGCAGATATTATGTTTTGTTAAGTACACTTCATGTGGGAAAAATTTAACGTTGGACTTCAACAAACATTTCCCACATTGTTGGTGTCTCTACACCCAAGAAAATGCATATCCCATGTTCCACCAATGACAGTGGTTGCAAGTGGGATACTTCCATGTAGCTGCAGTATTTTACTAAAAATTCACAAAACCCATGGGGTGCACCACCTCTGGTTTTTTGTTTTACTAATATTTTTGTTTGCTCCTGTGCTCTTGATACCTTTAGCGGTGCAGATCCAGGTCTGCTGCACTTTACCACGTTCACCCAGTTCTTTAATTTATTAATCATGCTCATCTCACCTGGTATTAATTATCAAATATTACTGCTTGAATTGAATAAAATTACTAAAAGTGATAGTAATTGGAAAGAAAAGCAAAATTATACCGAAAAGGGACAAAATTATTGTGCTCAATCATGCAGAAAGTCCTTTATCACCTAAGATTTTTTTGCATAATCCAAAGGATGATGATGATGTTAGGAGGTTGGCGCCCAAACAAACTAACGAAGATCACTGAGTGAACCAAAAAAGCCTCCATCCACAATTTCCAAACCACAATAGGTCGTAAGGTTCCCAGAGTTCTTGAGAAATCTCACTCAGCTGTCATATAGCTCTTAAGTCCCTTATCCTCACTTCCTTGAAAGTATATTTCAGGTTTTCTATATTTGTGAAGGTCAGGAAATTTGAAGGCTACTCAATTATTTTTAGACAATAGATCCAGTGGGGTTCTCGATGGCGATTATGCTCCTAAGGCAATCTCTCAGCATAAACTTTTTGTTGAGGCTACTCTGTTCGCTTTAAACAAGCAAGGTCTTGTGTATAAAAACAGGCAGTAAAACTTCTAGTATAATAGCAGGCAAATATGAAGGTATCTTTATTTATCAAAAATAAGAGATATTTATAGGGCCTTGTGATATTTGGGATTCTTTGAGATAGACCTTGCGGGAAATAAGGATGAGTCAGGTATGGTGATCTTTTGATTGGTGAGGCTAATTACAAAGGCTTTTGGTGTATTTAACCTTCCTTACTCTTGGCGGAAGTTCCCAATGACTCCTGAAAGGTAAGATTTTTATAAAGATGAATCAGCGCCTTTGTCAGGTAAATTAACGGATTAGGATAGGTTTTGGATATCAAATGGCTCTTCCAGGAGATTTTCAAACATATTAATATTGGTATCCACCATATTAGTGATTTTCCTCTTGTCAGGCTGCAATTCAATTTATGTTTGATTCTCATCCATTTCAAAGTGACCCCCATCTTTTGAATAATGCCCCCTCATTTATTACCAAGGAGGGACATAACTCTGGAGGAATCTGGAATGTACTTGATTTATGACAGAACCCAATATGACAGAGGCAATCAAATATTATAGTCCTCTTTGATAAATCACTCATTAATGGCCTGACCACAGCATGTAAAGCTTACAAACCCGTCCTCCAAGCTGATACTGGTAAAACAGGACAAGGTCACCTAACGGGTATTTGGTATACCTGGTTTCTGGGCATTGCTTCATTAGCCTTTCATTTACTTATAAGTCCTCATGGATCTAGCGACTAATATCTGTTAAATAACATCTCACGCCAGCCTTTGCATAGAAAGGTTAGTGTGTTTGGTGTCGAGGTTTCTAATATGGTCTGCATGCTCAAGGGCATAATTGGCTCTTGCCTGATGAGACTGCTTAGGTGACATCTGGATAATAAGTTGATAACTAACACGGTATGCTAAGAAAGCAGCGAGGAGATATTTAAATTTAATAAGAAGGGTTGGATTGTGCCAAATTTTGGAGGATGGTGACTAACGTACCATTACTCTGTTCTACAGTCCCATTAGTAGCAGGATGGTAAGTGGCCATAAGGGAGTGGTAAGTGCTCATCAGCGAGTTAAAATCTTTGATGACTTGAGTGATGAAGTTGGTTCCATTGTCAGAGAGCAGCACTTTAGGGCTATTATGGTGGGTGAAGACCTGTTTTTAATAAGAAAGAGGCGACGGCCTTTGAAGTGGAAAGCAATAAAGATGCCCTCCACCCACTTTATAAAGTGGTCAACTGCTAAGATGATGCTGCGATGGCCATAAAACACCATAGGCAAAGTCCCAATGACATTGATGCTAACTGTGACGAATGAAGCTGTGGGACTTGAGATTACTAATGATAAAACGGAGTTGGAAGCTTCAGATTTGCACATGTAAGTCATGTATTGATGAAGTATTTGATATTTTCAATCATTCCATCCCAGTACCAACGTTCTTTTAGCCATTGAAGGGTATTCTTTACCGCGCGACATGGCCCACAGTCATATGGGCCTCCAGGTCAGACTTTGTTCTGGTGGAAGGTCAGACATATGATGACCAAGTGTCGCAATTGGCTTATACAACATCCCATTTTCAACTCAAGTATTTACAGCCATCTTCTTTAGTCAACGTTGGATCTCAGGAGCCTTTTAACCCTAGTCCTCCTGTTTAACAATAAGTTCATAGATCTGATCCTCTTTGGAATTATAGAGAGTTAGTATAGGTAACCAAGTAATATGGTGGCGTTTTGATGCACCATGTTGGATCATTGAATACTAGAGATATTACAACTCTTTAGTTTAATGAACCCACAGGGCTAACCATTCATCAGGGTCTTTCATCTATTGTAGCCACCGTAGAGAGTTATGGTCCATAACTACAGTGAAATGTCTCTCATAAAGAAAGGGATGAAAAATGTTTGATGGCCACTTTTACTTGAGTGACTTTAGTACTAAAATGAGGGATTGAGTAAATTAAATTCCCTGGAGGGTGAGGTCCAAAAAAAGGCAGAGTAAGAAGAAGTTAATGCTATTTCTAAGATCGTCGATTCTGTCACCTTCAATTTGTCAGTCTTCGATAGGACATAACACTTAGCACATGGAGCAGCATTATGTTGAGGTTGAAGCGTAGTATCGTCAGCAGAAGGTGCCTCATGCCCTAAGATGATTCTGCTTTTCCATACTCATCAGCTTGCTTTTTCCAGCAGGTGC
The DNA here is from genome assembly GCA_022478985.1 of Massospora cicadina. Taxonomy (NCBI): domain Eukaryota; kingdom Fungi; phylum Entomophthoromycota; class Entomophthoromycetes; order Entomophthorales; family Entomophthoraceae; genus Massospora; species Massospora cicadina. The sequence goes on from JAKSZP010017368.1 coordinate 80,470, forward strand.
TAATCATATGGCCAAAAATCACAATAGGTTTAAGGGTCACAATGGGGTTTTAATATTTGGAATTGTCCAGCGGTGTGTGTATGTGGGGCCAGTTTTCCTTTATTAGACGGCGGTGTGCTTCCAGCTTGTGCAACTCCATTATAGATCCCTTAATGTCAAGGGTAGACTTATACATCTTCTTGGCATTATGGAAATAGAGCACAACGTGGGTACTGTGCTGATATGCTGAAAGAACAGCGGTGATAGCATTACCTATGTTAACTTAATCACAAGATGCAATGACTTAAGCCTCATGGAAAAATCTTTTGGAAAAATTGATGTTGGCTTCCCCACGTCAAGGGCAGTTCCTCATAGAGGCCTGATTACGGTTAGAAAGGGAAAGGTACTTCCAAATTTTTTGATAAGGGCATCATTTATAGCCGTCCAGGAGTACACATAATAAATTATGTTATCACGATATCTTGAGCCTTTCCATCTAGACAGTTTTTAATATGTTGCCATTTTTTGTCATACTATATCCTGTTCTATTGCACCTTCATATACAGTGAGGTAAGGCTGAATAGTTTCATTCCCAAGTATCTACATCTCCTTGAAGCTGGGCTTAAAATGTCTGACACGTTCGGAAACACATGGATGGATGAAGAGGTTGGTTTCTCAGAATTAGTGGGTTCTGTAGTGCCTAGATCAGTATGAGGTATGGCTTTGCAAATTGGCAGCGGAACTCTTTCATACTATCCTGGAGAGTATTATAACATTATTTGACATTTGTAATAGGTGCTTTGGTATCTAAAAGTCAGTGAAATTTTTAATCTCAGCAGATTGAAGGGCCGATTGGGCATAGAGAGATTCTTGTTTTGCCTTAATGCTTTGGAGTTTTGAGTTCATCCACGCAAGTTGATTATCCGTCTGAACTTGAGAATCTATCAGGTTTGCACAGGTTGCAGTAGTTTTATAATAATTGTTGTATAAGGAGATGAAGGTTAAGTCTGCGTCAAGATAATTACCTTAATTAGACATCTCAGCTCCTTGCGCCATCAGTAGCAATTGTTGCTCCAGAGCCTTAATCTGAGCCTCATGATTCTCATCAAAGGAAGGTCTAACTGGGGATAGGATCTAGGAGGACTGCGAGGACCTTCAGGTCCAGGGGTCCCTGTTCTCCCTCCTTCCTACTAGGTCCACTACCCGCCATGAAGTTCTTTCTGAGTGACGACTTCCTGAACGGCGGAATAGCGGTTTGTTCAGCCAACTGGTGAACTTTAGGGGCCAAGGCGGAAATTTGAGAGTCAGTATTTTAAAGATTCTAGGATATGAAGTCGATAAGGGTAGATAAAGCGCGTTCTACTAATTGATCCACGTTGATGGAGGAATAATTCATCCACTATGAAAGTTCATCGTGGAAGTATTGAATAACTTCAGCATTAATATGGGCTAGGTGATGTTGAATTTTGTTGATTTCTTGGCAGGTGTCCAAAAAACTGTTCTCAGATGTCCTGTCCAAAATTTGACGCGTCCTCATACAACTTGAGGAGTTGAGCATATGTTTGATGAGACAACCGGGGTTGCCAATGGATCCCCAAGTGAGCTGCTCAAGTAACTGAATTTGATGGTATTTAGTGGGATGTACAAAAAGTCAATTATAGGATTCTGCTCAGGATACTCCTACTTCAGAACTAAGAAGGTCTGGAAGGGAGTATAGACGAGTCAGGTTGTTAGGAATCCTTGTGGTGTAGCTACAGCTGGACCTCCCACCAGGAGCAATAGTTCCACCCAATGACGTGGAAACAGTTTCATCGAGGTTGGTAGCATAAGTTTGATAAAGTGATTAAATAGATGCAGAAGTAATCAAAGTAATGGTCACATTAAATTTAAGTTCATGGTTGTGAGGAAAAGGAATATTATGATAATGTGTAAGGACCCATCAAGCCAGGCTCAAGTTCTTCTCCATGTTATGAGGGCTGTTGTTACTAATAATTGTTCATTTAAAACGTAGGTCTTCACCAGGTAGCACGGAAGGACCTGGTAGGGAGCAACAGTTTTGGGTTTGTTAATATTTCTGAAGGTCAGGACCTTTTAAGGCTACTCAATTATTAGTTAATGGTAGCTCAAGCGGAAATCTCTAATGGAATTATGCTCCTAAGAAAATCTCTCAACAGAAATTTTTGTTGAGGCTACTATACTTGCTTCAAGCAGGCAAGCTCTTCTGTATTAAGCAGATATGAAAACTTTTAGTATAACAACTAAGCAAATCTGAAGATATTTTTATTTGTCAAAAATAAAGATATTTAGGGCCTGAGAGATATAGTATAGTTTGGGATAGACCTTGCGGGAAAATAAGGATTGAGTTAGTATGATGACCCCTTAATTTGCAAGGCAGAGTACAAATGCTTTCAGTATGCTCAACCTTTCTTGCTCGTGGCAGCAGTTTCCAATGACCCCTGAAAGGCAAGATCTTTATAAAGTAATAAGCGAACTTGTCAGGTAAATCAGCGGATTCAGTAAAGGTTCATTCTTTTGATGGCTCTTTTAGGAGATTGTTATTGTTATCAATTTCAGTATCTATTGAATCAGCGGACCTCTTTTGGTCAGGTTATAATTCAGTTTGAGTTTGATTCTCATCCATAACAATGCAACCTCTATTCTTCCCAACAGCATAAAAACATGGTACTCTGATGATAGAAAGTACTGGGTTATTTTTCTTATCTTAAGAAAAGAGTTTGTTCCGCTACAAGAAAAACTTGTAAAATTTTAAAATTTATAAAAGATCCTGGCCTATCCAAATAAACCATCACAACTGATGTAAAGGCCCACGTTCAATGCTCTCTGCTATAGCAGTGGTCATCTCTCCTTTGTTTTCTGCATTAGCATAATTTCGAAGTGAGATTCCAGGAATGAACCTCTGAGAATTTCATAGTCACAATTTTTTAAGTAACTGTATACATGACTAATCTCCCCAAATTTAACATACAATCATCTAATTCAAACTGCTTTTCTTTCTCATAAACAATCACTTTAGTTACTATGATTTCTATTAGAACAGCAAATTTGGATAGTCACACACAGGAAAGATGGGCGACTCTATCAATAAAAATAATACAACATGGGCGAGCGTCGCGGTGAGTGGTGCACTTAACGGTGTAACTAAGGGCAAGAAACGCCCTGGAGGGGGACCAGTAACCCAATCTGCAAAGAAAATGCAAACTCAGACACCATCTGGGTTTATGGTATTCACTGTAAAGCACGTGCAATATATGTACATTCAGTTTAACCAACCCTTATCAAAGATGGAACATGGGATCAGACTCTTCCTTGGGGATGAGTCACTGACCCTGTGGGAGAAAACATGTGAGGCACAGCACTCACTTTTCCCTCACGCGGTGTATGTAGCCACCAACAACATGGGCTGTGGCTGGATCAATATTGGTTTAAAAACAGCCGATGAAGCTGATGCCACAGCAAAAGTCTGTGTGGAACTTGCCCTCCCTGAGGGCATAAAATTGTGCGCACCGCGTGCACCAGATGGAAAAAAGTGAAAACTTTGCTCATCTCTTTTGACTCGCTCCCTAACAACCTTCCTCATAAGCTAATTGAGGAGGAGCCCCGCAAATGTCTTGAGGCCTATAGAGAAATTCAGCAACTCAAATTACAGCGATTTTTCCTGATGCCCAACCTGTGCACGGGAAAAGCTATCGCTGTAATCAATCCCTTCTCAGAAGTGGAAGAGGACTTATCCAGAATTCCCCGCACAGCAGAATTTCACTTCAAAGATGGGGGCCAGTCAGCCACGTTCCAAGTTACACCAGAGCGCGCACCGCCCATTTGCAACCACTGTGTCTCACTGGGCCACAAGGAACAAGCATGCCCTGTGAAAGAGGGATTAATGGAAAAAGACTATTGTGAGGAAGCAATAAACAAAGATAATGAAACTTCGCCAAAATGACTGATGGTCACCACCCATTCCGCTGAGGTGAAGATGGACTATACTCCATCATGGACCCAGTTACAAGAAAACAATGTAAAGCGACACAAAAAGCCTGCAAGTGAGCAGCGGCCAAAGCAGCATCACATTTGGAGTCCGCCATTAACCCCAGACAAACTTGGGAGGATATTTCAGATAAACACCAAACCAACCAATCAGAATAAAATGCCCAGGTCAAAAATTTTCACAGTAACCTGACTGAGTCACAAAGCGACATCAGTCATGCACATATTGAGGAACAATGCAACCGCAATTTGGGCGAAAATGTGGTGCACAATTCACCAAAGTTGAACCTCAAAAATACAAAATCCAATCAACAACCTGCATTAAATCAATATGAGACCTGTGCAGGAAAAGTTGACGCAAATGCAAAAAACTGCAATTCCATTGAATCATTGGGTCAGATCAAGGGAACCAACAATGGCAGTGAAAGAATTGGAGTACAGACGTGGAGCATGGCCAAAATGAGCCATGGTGGGATAGGGCCAGAGGGCCCTCCCAAACGCTCTTGAGGCGCCGCGGGCACCTCAGTGTCAATAGGGATGCTAAACATCGCGGGAGTCAGGGCTCATATGTCCCAAGCCAAAAAGCTGGAATTCCTGCGAAAACCCCTTGTAGACATCTTGACCATCCAAGAAACCCACTGTCTACAAGGGAAGAAGAATCCTGGTCAACCAGGGTCACACCATCACAATCAGTATGGACGTCTCACAGTGGGGTGATCATCCAAAACAACAAAAAATTTAAAATTCAAATTCGTCGTCACACTTGCATGGTCGAGTCTTGGTAGCAACAATCACATGCCAAGAGGAATTAATCTCGATAGCATGCATATATGCACCATGCACTGCAACTGAGAAAAAACAATTTTTGAAAACATTTCTACTCTTACCCTCCCACCAGATACCATTATGTTAGGCGATTTCTCCTTCTGGGATGACCCCAATATGGATTGATGGCCTAATCCCAGGGGATACCCACCTGGACACATTGAATTCCGCACAATGAAGGCATCTCTTGGCCTACAGGATGCTCTCCCCCCAGTTCACCACTCCCTCCCCACATGACGCGGCCCAACATATGTGAGGGAGCGCTCATATTGATGAGTCACATTGACCACATCCTCATCCTGCAATCCCACTACTTAAGAATCTCCAAATTTAAAACAAAAAATATCAATTTTTCTGACCATCAATTGGTTATGGTGCAGTTAACGCTAACCCAATCCCACACACAGGTGTCACCTTGGAGAAAGATTCACCCAGAAGATATAAAATTGCCTGAGATATCCAACTGGGTCAAAAATCAGGCTACAAACCCAGAAATCACAACCCCATTCACTTTGGATCCCATCAGAACATGGGAAATTTTCAAAAAGGATTTAATCAACAAAACCTGATATATTGCATCACGTAAGTACACCGCAGACATGGCCACAATCAATCGTACCTTGGCGGAACTAGACCACCTGGAAATAATTACTCTGAGATCTGGCTATAGCCCTAACTGGGGACGCAAATGGGCAGAAATTTCTGCCCAGATTAACAACCTCATCTTTGAACACCAAAACAGAATCAAAGTATCAAAAAAAGGTAAGTTCATAAAGGAAGGCGAAACCTGCTTCACATATCTTTTCTGCCAATTCCACTCCCGCAAAAACCAGCCTGCATGCACACAGGTCCGCAAGACCAACGGCACTGTGGCAACTGACCCTGAGGAGGTCAAGGTGGAAGTACACCGCTATTACACCAGGTTATATTGTGAAATGCCAACAGATTCACAAAAAATTAAAGAATTTATACAAACTGCTGAGATACAAATTACACCACCAAATTACAATATAATATCCCTTATTACACAGGAGGAGCTTTGGGAGACAATTCGCGGTGCACCACGTAGGAAATGCCCAGGGCCTGATGGGATACCCTACGAATTTTACAAAAAATACTTTCAACAAATTTCCCCCTCCTATTGGCGTCTATGAACCAGTGCTTGTTGGAAACACGTCTACTACCAGGAGGCCATGAATCCTACGTTATAACCTTGTATAAAAATGGTGACAAGCTGGACCTGGCCAACTGGCGCCCAATTTCACTCTCCAACACTGACACTAAAATTCTAACAAAAATTTTAGCAGCTAGATTAGGTGCAATTGCATCTGACGTCCTATCATCCAACCAGTTTGGGTTTATACCAGGACGTTCAATCTGGAACAACATACACCCTGTTGCAACCATTTGCCAATCCAAAGCAATTAGTGCCCTGGTCTTCTTGGATCAGGAAAAGGCGTATGACCGTGTTAGCTGGCCATACCTAAAAGAATGTATACATGCCTTCAAACTCCCACCAAGATTCATAAAATGGGCGATGCTCCTAACAGAATCTGCAACCATGGCTGTATGCGGCCCTGGATTCCTAACAAACAAGATTAAACCTCACAGAGGGCTCAAACAAGGGGATCCCCTCAGCCCACTGCTATACAATTTTAGCTTTGACCCACTCCTCTGATTAACTGACTCACGTCTCATTGGGATAACCACACAAGGACAGCCAACAGTCAAGATACTGGCCTTTGCGGATGACTGCATATCAGGTATAGCAAACAATGAAGATTCCCGACAGCTGGAACACAATCTAGAGGAATACTCCAATGTGAGAAATGCATCACTCAACAAAAGGAAGACAGAAATCATCCTCTTAGGCACATACACAAACAATTGGGCCACAACATCAGAACCTCATACCAACACACGAAGAAAAATCCCAATCATTTTACCCTTTGCAACACCTCCCACCACCATTCCTGTCCAACACCTTGGAATCTTTCTAGAATCAGGGGGATATGCTAATGAGACAATGGAAAGTAACCTGTTACAACGTGTATCCAAACGCGTCGCCTCCCTCAAGGGAAGAACCCAGGATTAACAGGACGAGTTACAGTTGCTAACTCGCTCATCCTCCCAATACTGTGGTACCAGGACCATGCGATTGCCTTCTCACCTACCTTTATAACCTCAATCCGCGCGCTTATTCAGGGCATGCTGTGGCCTGGCTCTCACCCTCCTATACGGATGGAAACACTATTTGGCCCACGCTCAAGTGGAGGCATGGGACTAATAGATTTCGAGAGCCACGCCAATCACATCCTAGGTACCTGGATAAAGGAAGTCCTTGCTCCAGACCTCCCTCAACAACATTGGTCCATAGCAGCAAGGACTAACTTTACACAGGCGCTCAAATTAACCAACCCACATAGTCCACCCAGACTACTTTCATACCTTGCCAAGAACCCTACTGCAACGGATCCGCATGGAACCTCCCCTCATTTCAAACAAATCCTCTGAACTATCTGCCGTATGGGATGGACCATAGAGAACATGGGTACTATACAGGGAAGGGGACGACCCAGCCCCCAATTCAAATTAAGAAACCCAGAAAACCACCCCCAGAGAGATATGCTCGCAACAACCCCAAGCATAGCTAGGATAGAATACCTAGATATGTTGGACATTCCCTATGATTTAACCACACAGAAGGCAATGTGGAAAATGACTCACCACCCACTCCTACAGCCGAGGATAAGAGCAAACGCCTGGCGCTGCCTGAGAAGGACCTATAGGATGGCGGACTCTTCCAACTCCCTCCACAAAACATGTGCAGTATGTGGAGGGGAGGAATCCCTACATCACCGCCTAGAAACATGCCCCCCAACCAAAGCTATATGGCAGGAATTTGCACGCCTGCTTAAGATCCAAAATGAACAGGAATTCTCAATATCAAAGAGCATCTTTGCGCTCCAGATAGAGTCACCAATCCCATCTACCCTCCGCTCCCTAACACCCATTGCAATGTGGACAATCCACACAATTGCATTAGATGAATTCAAGGGCACGGTCCCAACCATTCATGGGGTTATTAACAGATTCCATGTCCACTTACTGGAGCACTTACAAGCCTGGCTCTATGGATATATGAGACCAAGGCAAAAAGCGCTCATAGAATCATGGTTCCCACTCTGGTTCTTCCACGCAGACCATTTCCTTCACACCTGTTCCATAGCAGGGGAAACCCCCTCGGAGTGGTGCAACAACCCCCATACCTGGAAGTCCCAGTGGCAACAGGGGTAACTTGAGTACCCTGGGGTGCCTAATTTTATATTTGTCAATTATTTCCTTGGTTTTACGTATATTTGGTAATGTCTGTCCCCTGGTCGGCTTACCTCAGTTAAATAAAATCATCTAATTCAAACTTTCTTAAACAAAATGAAATCATAAATAATCTGATGTATTGTAATATCAAAATGCCAATTAAATTAATAATCATGACACAATTGCTGCTCCTCACTAAAAAGTGCAGAATCAATTAAATCCTGGATTTGATTCTATTTTTACACCCCAAAATGGTCCAATCAGTTGTACCATCCAACTCAGCCATCCTACCCTCAATGTGATAATCATGGTCAAGCGTATTGCCAAACCTTACTTTGGTGGTTGGAATAGTAATGATGTTCAAAGATCAATGATTTCCACACCAATCTCCCCACATATTATACTCATGAATAATTATATCAACGATGGTGTGCAGACTATGGATGCTATCAAAGTATTTGAGTACCCCCAGTAGATGCCAAGTAACACCTTAGCACGTTAGTTGTATGGCATACTAATTCAGACTACAAATACTGATGTTAAGTCGTTAGCCAAAGACCTATTGAATCTGGGTTCTACTACAGCCTAAACCGGTTTATATAGTCTCATGAGCTCTCCTGACATGCTGATCATATGTATATATGATCATAGCCACTACAAGTACTGCTCGTTTGGGTGGCACAACAAATCACCCTCTTTGAATGCTCAAGTCTACAATGTAACGGTGATAGGACCCACTACCTGGACTTCAGATGAAGTAGTCCGCCAGGTGCTGGGAGTGATGGCGAAACTCAAATTTCATCCTTAATTTAGTGAATTACTCAGGCTTAAAAGAACAACAATCATTGGCATTACTTGAAGGCTTACAAGGTGAAGCAATAACTTGGGCTCTCACCTTAATACACCAGAATTAGCACCTAAAGGAGGCATCTCCCTCAATTCTCATGCTTGTCTCATCAATGGTAGCTACCTTGGCGTCTATTGTCTCAAACTCTATTTCTACTATAACAACAGCAAGACCTAATCTTGAATTTAAACAACCACCTCAAGGCTTTCAAACAACTAGCTTATTTCCTCCAACTTCCAGGGGATATTGTCAATGCCACTTTCTGGGCCTCCTTTAACCAGGGAGCGGGCTCACACATAACATGGTACAATTGACCTCAGACCTTAAATGAAGCGTACAATATGCCTCAACTGATTGAAGCATGCCCCAGTGATGGAGATACAGTTCTCTAGACTGTCACTGAGGTTTAAAGCGGGCTCAAAGTTATAAATTTGCAGATAGGTCATAAAACGTAAAAATGGACTGGATATAGACTAATCTATTAGATTAAAATGTATTGATATGACTTTTCTTTCTCGTTGCAAACTTTTTGCAACCCATTCAATTCAAGACTACTTCTAGTTTGATAATCTCATAGAGGGGATTATTCTGCGCCCATGTCTGGGAGCAGTTGGGCAAGCAAGGCAAGAGGAGCAGGCGGAAGGCCCGTGGCCTCTAACGTTTGAAAAGGCCCTGGAGAATCTGGCGGAATAGAAAAAATATAAAAAACTGGCGGTCACAATTTCCCCAGAGATACTCATGTGGCAAGCACGATGCAACCAGTACATCAACACGCCACACTCCCAGCCACTTTTGTCGGTGGAATTCAGAGTCCGTGTGTATCTGGACATCCAAAAAATGGCCTTATGGGAAAAATTTTGTGAAGATGTACACAAGATTTCCTGACCGCGGTGTACGTTGCACCTCACTCCATGTCGCGCAGTTGGCTGGACCTAGGTTTTGAAAGCAAAATAGCATCAGACGAGGCTGCAGTGGTGCGCATAGTGGTCGACCTCCGCAAAGGGCAATGGGTCATTGAAGCCAAATGCACCAGATGGACAAAATCAAACCAAAGATATCTCACGTTTGACTTTTTGCCTACTACGGTAAAACGTGACATTTTGGAGCAACACCTGAAAGATGATCTCACCATATATGGCGAAATACAATCTTTCAAAATGCAACGTTTTATGCTGATGCCACACCTGTGCACTGGCAAAGCAATCGCAGTTCTGACCCCATCAGAGGAGATCGCTAAGGACCTAACCCAGATCCTGCACTCCACCTTTATTGATATCACAGGGCATACCACCCACCCATTCCGGGTAACCGTGGACAGCGCGCCCCCCATTTGCACCCACTGTGACGCGTTTGGCTATAAGGCGCATGCATGCCCCATCAAGGAGGGCGTCACATTCCAAGAGCACCCCTCAGCGGCCATGGCCAGCGGAGAGGCGCACTACGAACCAACTGCAAGCACCAAGGAGGCTTTCCCATGGGGAGCACAAGGCTGCTACCTATTGGTAAAGCCCATCTCCCTGCAGGAGCAGAAAAAGGCCAAGCAGGCCCGTAGGGCCGCGGCCAAGGAAATGGCCAAGGCCACCACCATCCCACACTCACAACGCCAGGAGGACATGGAGACCTTTGCAGCAGAAGCAACTTGGGAATCCATCACCCAATCAGATTGGGAGGCCCATGCTGAGTGGGCCACTCAATCTGAGGATCCAATGGGAGATTCGATCTCACCCAATTGCTGCACCCAAGCTCTGGTTGAAACCAACTTGGGACCTATCCCAACTGAAAAAATTTTTTGCCCCACTCGATGGTGCACCAAACTTATCCTCACTGCAAAAAATTCATCCAACGTCAGGAAAACAAAAAGCGAAGGCCAAAGCCAATGCGACTCTTTCTGCAAAAATTAACAAAAATCCCAATAGCGTTGTTGTTAACACCCGCGCTGCTGTGAAAGCCATGGGGACCTGGAAGAGGCTGGTGGGCCCGGGGCCCACCCCCTCACCTAAGGTGCAATGGGGGAAACCTTCACTCTAGGGATGCTGAATATCACTGGACTCAAGGCCTCCCCGTCCTGGGCTAGGAAACTGAGTTTTTTACAAAACAATTTACCCGTGGATATCCTGGCCATCCAGGAGTCCCACTGTCCACAAGGTTCCGAGGAAGCTTGGAAGACAACGCTCCTACCATCCCAATCCTTTTGGTCAAAGCACTGTGGGGTGCTAATTTGGAAAAACAATTTTTTCAAATTCACATCCTCAGAAACATTCTTAAATGACTGAGTGCTCGTTGTCACCTTCCCCTTGTCAAAGGCCCCTTTGAGGATGGACTACATCCGTTAGGAAACCTGGGCCACGCACAGCCATTGTTGCAGATTCCGTGAGCAGCATCACCCAGTTAATGAAGCGGGGAGGTAGGTGGAATTATTGGAGGCAGGCCCTAAGGTATTCCCAGTCTACTCTATCATAGGCCTTTTGTTGGTCCAAGAATACAAGTGCCCCAGAGGCTGTGGACTGACACACATTAGCCACAGAGTGCACGTTATCCCAAATTGACCTTCTGGGGATGAAACTGAATTGTTCTGGAGAGATGGTGGCAGATGCTACAGTCCCTAAACGGTTAGCCATGATTTTTGTTAAAATTTTGGTGTCTGTGTTTGTTAGAGAAATGGGGCGCCAGTTGGCTAAGTCTAGCCTATCCCCTTTCTTGAAGAGTGTGACTGTAAAAGCCTCATGTCCTCCTGGTAGGAGGCGCGTTTCCAACAGGCTTTGGTTGATTGAGGCTAGCAGCAGTGGGGATATATATTTAAAATATTTTTTGTAGAACTCATATGGAATGCCATCTGGGCCTGGGCATTTTGGTTTGGCGCACCACAAATGGTAGTCCATAATTCGTTTGGAGTAATTAAATTCATTATTTCCGGGTATCAGAAAATGGTGCAGATATGAGCTCTGTCGAGAAATTCTGCTATTTCAGCCAGCTGAATTGGTTCAGCTCAGTATAACTCAGAGTAATATCTTTGCATTTCGATTGCCACTTCAGCCAGTGTGTCCACGATAGAATTATCCGATCTTCACACCTGTGTGCAGGCCACGCTCTGGCGTGGTGCAAAAATTTTTTTGAAGAAGTATGCGGTGCACTTGTCACCTTTAGTGATGCGTGTGGCCCTGTATTGGACACAAACCCAATGTTTGTGTTGCCTTTCAAGTGCGTTGAGGTGTGCTGCTGCCTCCGCCCACTTCTGGCCCCATGCAGGGCTATATCCTGAGGCTGGAATGTTGGACTCCAAGTGGGCCAATTCCACCAGTGCGCGCGATATAACCGCAGATGTGGCTTGTGAGCATCTGGATGAGAGATGGCGATAGTGGCGGATGGTGTCTTTTTTGAAAGTTGCCCATGTGGAAATGGGGTCCGCGCAAAATGGTGCAACAAAAAATTTTGCCAAAGTTGCCTCTTCCACCCACGTGGAAAATCCTGGTGACGCAAGCTCTGGGGGGCGGATTTTGCACCAATGTGGGGCCTTTGCAACTGTGACGGGTAAGTGGTATGTTATCGAGACCAGTCGGTGGTCGGAGAATTCCATTTTTGTTGTTTTATAGTGGGAGATATGGGGTTGGAATATCGCCGGTGCTAGAATAAGGTTGATGTGGGTCATGGACCTTAATTGGCCGTTGTGGATGTGGGGACACATCATGTTTTCGAGCAGTGGGGCATGTTGCAGCAGCGCATCCATTAACCCAAGGGTGGCTTTTAGAACGCGTAGTTCTACGTGACCCTGTGGGGCGTGGGGTGAGGGCGGCCACTGGTCCGTTGGTGAGGTTAGCCAACAGTTCATGTCACCGATTAGAAAAGAATCAGGGGGTAGTGGGAGGGATTTGACCGATGAGAAAAATTCCCAATGCTCTTGTGCATCGTTTGGGGCGTAAATGTTGACAATTGTGTGTGCAACATCGGCCCAAGAGAAGGTGACAACGAGCACTCAGTCATTTAGGAATGTTTCTGAAGATATAAATTTTAAAAAATTGTTTTTCCAAATTAGCATCCCACAGTGCTTTGACCAAAAGGATAGGGATGGTAGGAGCATTGTTTTCAAGCATCCTCGGAACCTCATGGACAGTGGGTTTCCTGGATGGCCAGGATATCCACGGGTAAATTATATTGTAAAAAACTCAGTTTCCTAGCCCGGGACGGGGAGGCCTTGAGTCCGGCGATATTCAGCGTCCCTAGAGTGAAGGTTTCCCCCTTTGAACCTTATGTGTGAGGGGTGGGCCCCTGGCCCACCAGCCTCTTCCAGGTCCCCACGGGCTTTCACAGCAGCGTGGGTATTAGCAGCAACACTATCGGGGTTTTTGTTAATTTTTGTGGAAAGAGTCGCGTTGGCTTTGGCCTTCACTTTTGTTTTCCCGACGCCGGACGAATTTTTTGTGGTGCAGATAAGTTTGGTGCACCGTCGAGTGGGGCAAAAAAAATTTTTCAGTTGGGATAGGTCCCAAGTTGGTTTCAACTGGGGCTTGGGTGCAGCGATTGGATGAGATCAAATCTCCCATCAGATCCTTGGATTGTTTGGCCCATTCAGCTTGGGCCTCCCAATCTGATTGGGTGATGGATTCCTGAGTTGCTTCCACCACGAAGGTCTCCATGTCCTCCTGGCGTTGTGAGTGTGGGATGGTGGTGGTGACCTTGGCCGCTTCCTTGGCTGCAGTCCTACGGGCCTGCTTGGCCTTCTTCCGCTCCTGCGGGGAGATGGGCTTTACCAATAGGTAGCAGCCTTGTGTTCCCCATGGGAAGGCCTCTTTGGTGCTTGCGGTTGGTTCATAATGCGCCTCTCCACTGGCCATGGCCGCCGAGGGGTGCTCTTGGAATGTAACGCCCTCTTAAATGGGGCACGCGTGTGCCTTATGGCCGAACGCATCATAGTGGGTGCAAATGGGGGGCGCGCTGTCCACAGTTACCCGGAATGGGTGGGTGGTGTGCCCTGCGATATCAATAAAGGTGGAGTGCGGGATCTGGGCTAGGTCCTTCGCGATCTCCTCTGATGGGGTCAGAACTGCGATGGCTTTGCTGGTGCACAGGTGTGGCATCAGCATGAAATGTTGCATTTTGAAAGATTGTATTTCGCCGTATATGGCGAGACCATCTTTCAGGTGTTGCTCCAAAATGTCACGTTTTACCATAGTAGGCAAAAAGTCAAACGTGAGGAAAATTTGGTTCAATTTTGTCCATCTAGTACATTTAGTTTCGACAACCCGTTGCCCTTCGGGGAGGTTGACCACTACGTGCACCGCTGCAGCCTCATCTGCTGCTATTTTGCTTTCAAAACCTAGGTCCAGCCAACCGCACAACATGGAGTGAGGTGCAACGTACACCATGGTTGGGAAAAAATTTTGTGTACATCTTCACAAAATTTTTCCCATAGGGCCATTTTTTGGATGTCCAGATACACACGGACTCCAAATTCCACCAACGAAAGTGGCTGGGAGTGTGGCGTATTGATGAACTGGTTGCATCGTGCTTGCCACGCGAGTATCTCTGGGGAAATTGTGACCGCCGGTTTTTTTAAATTTTCTATTCCGCCAGATTCTCTGGGGCGTTTTTGAACGTTAGAGGCCGTGGGCCTTCCGCCTGCTCCTCTTGCCTTGCTTGCCCAACTGCTCCCAGACATGGGCGCAGACTAATCCCCTCCATGAGATTATCAAACTAAATTTAGTCTTGAATTGAATGGGTTGCAAAAGTGTTTGCAACGAGAAAGAAAAGTTTGGAAATAATGAATTTAATTACTCTGAATGAATTATGGACAGCCATTTGCGGTGCGCCAAACAAAAATGCCCAGGCCCAGATGGCATTCCATATGAGTTCTACAAAAAATATTTTAAATATATATCCCCACTGCTGCTAGCCTCAATTAACCAAAGCCTGTTGGAAACGCGCCTCCTACCAGGAGGACATGAGGCCTTTACTGTCACACTCTTCAAGATAGGGGATAAGCTTGACTTAGCCAACTGGCGCCCCATTTCTCTAACAAATACAGACACCAAAATTTTAACCAAAATCATGGCTAACCATTTAGGGACTGTAGCATCTGAACCATCTCCCCAGAACAATTCAGTTTCATCCCCAGAAGGTCGATTTGGGATAACGTGCACTCTGTGGCTAATGTGTGTCAGTCCACAGCCTCTGGGGCACTTGTATTCTTGGACCAACAAAAGGCCTATGATAGAGTAAACTGGGAATACCTAAGGGCCTGCCTCCATCAATTCCGCCTACCCCCCCCGATTCATAAACTGGGTGATGCTGCTCACAGAATCTGCAACAATGGCAGTGCGTGGCCCAGGCTTCCTAACGGAAGTAGTACGCCCTCAAAGGGGCCTGCGACAAGGGGACCCCCTCAGCCCACTCTTATAAAACTTCAGCCTTGACCCACTACTGCGAAATGTGAATGCCCACCTCACTGGGGTCCATGTGGAAGGCCAAACCCCAGTCAAGATGATGGCATTTGCAGATTTATTGCATGGTGGGGGTGTCTAATAACAAAGATGCACGTGCACTTGAAGCCCTCATCCAGGAATATTCCTGGGTAAGCAACGTGGCACTGAATGCCTCCAAAACCGAAATCATCCTCCTTGGTCAGTTTCAGAACTGCTGGGCCCCAGCAAGTAGTTCCCAACCCGGCCCATCTGCTCGCCCACGTCCAGCCTTACTAACTCAACACACACCGCTCCACTGGTGCTCCCCTTTGTGCCACGTCCTACCATAGGACTGGTACGCCATCTGGGCGTATGGATGGAGGCAGGTGGATACGCGTCAGCAGTAATGGAGTGCCACATACTGGACAACGTGACGAAGCAAATCTCCTCTCTCAGAGCCCACCCTACTACCCTCACTGGCAGGGTTGTTCTTTCCAACTCTATGCTCCTATCCAAAGTCTGGTTCGGAGCCCACGCCATCCCCTTCTCCCCAAGCTTCTTCAAATCCCTGTATGCTTTGCTACAAGGTTGGCTTTGGTCAGGCCGCCCTCCACCAGTACGGCTAGAGGTCATGTTTGGCCTTCATCATCATGGTGGCATGGGCCTGCTTGACTTCAAAGCCCATGCCGCCAAGATCCTAGGCACCTGGATTGCAGTCATCACCGCCCCTACACTCCCCTCCCAACACTGGACCTACGCAGCCCACTCCAACTTCTCCCACTCCTTGGGCCTCAACAATCCATCAAACCCCCACTCCCTGATGAAATACCTCGCATCACACACATCGGCCACAGGTCCTCACGGGATGAAAACCCACTACAAACGAATCCTACTCTCCATGCGAAGCGCAGAGTGGAGAATTCGTATTAGTGGACATACAACCTGAAGAGGTCGCCCCTCTCCTCAGTTCACACAAGAGGTACAGGGGCTACCCATCCATGATGGCGTGATCCCCACACGGCCCCATGTCCTATCCAAGGTGGACTACCTGGACATGATAGACATCCCTTATTCCACTGAGACCCAAAAGACTATCTGGAAATACGCACACCATCCTCTGTTGCAGCCTCAAAGCCGTTCCCATGTGTGGCGCTGCCTGAGGCGGGTGTATCGTACAGCTGAGCGCTCTAATGCTTTACACTCATCCTGTGTCATGTGTGGCCAGTATGGAACGCTTTTCCACCGCCTGGAGAAGTGCCCTACCTCTAAAGTGATATGGCGCGAAGTTCAACGTCTGCTGGGCCAGGATCAAACACATCCCTTCAGTCTGTCAATAGATATGTTTGCTTTATCAATGGCCTCCCCCCTTCCACCCTCCCTCCATGCTCTGGTGGTTGCAATCGCCATGTGGACCATCCACACGATTGTTTTGGATGCCATCACTGGCTCCATCCCCACCCTCCCAGAAGCTGTCCACAGATTCTGGTCTCATTTGGTGGACCACTTTCAAGCGTGGATGTTTGGATACCTCCCACCGCGTCGCTGACAGCTGGTCTCCTCCTGGTTCCCAGTCTGGTTCATCAAATCAGACCCCTTCCTCCACACATGCTCAATAGTGGCTACGGCCCCTTTACACGCTCCCTCCCCTCCCCATAAGTGGCGTTCCCGCTGGCAACAAGAGATAGCATCGCTTCTCTGGGGTGCCTCCCCTGGTACTAAGTTTTGTCTCATCTGAGTCATATTCAGAAGTGTCCGTCCCATGGTCAGCCTTCCCTGCAATAAATTAAATTAAATTAAAATGTATTGATATGTATAGAGTGCATAGGAACATGATGCCTCAACGATCTTCAAGGCCCCATCTGCTCAGGATGTTTCATGGACTTCCAGATTGAATGCCTGGGGGCACCCTCATTGTACTTCATTGTCCCAATGACTGGTTTAGTGGAATTCGCGCCTCTTGCAATTCAGGAAGTGGTCATAAGATTCCTGAAGTTGTCTCCATCAATTCTCAAACACGTGCAGATTCCTGATTGACCTTTGGTTTGGTGCCATCAAGATAAGGCTCCGTTCAAATAGGCTCAGGATACAAATCACTGCAGCTCAATTTGGAAGTTAGTAATTTGATTTAATTTTCATCTCAAAGCCTGACATCCAGAATAAGAATCCAAGATTGGCATGGTCTGATGACATGATTGAAGGGACCAACTCTAAAGATAAAGCTAGTCGTTAGGAGGCATAAAATGGTGAGATTAGCAGGATTTCCTGACCAAACATACCCTAGACCAGCGCTGGGTTCAGGACAGATATTCCCAGTTCGGTCTAGTAGATGTGAGCAACGCTCAGCCCTGTGCCATGGCAAAGGCTTTATAACGAACTAACTATATGCTTAACAGAGACAGTTCAATTTGGTTAATCAGAAAACGGGGATTAAAAACCCATTAAATTTTTGAAATTTAGAGATTATGTCAGCCGTACCTCTAATTGATTACTCTAATTTGGGCATTCTTGAGCTATAGTACCCGGCCAATGAAAGTGTGTGCTTATTGGTGCACTTAGTCTTATTACTACTTCCACTAACCGTAAATTTCTGTAAGTCCTGGGGAACGTCCCCTGACTGTTGATTGGGTCATTTTCCCATTCCTGAGTAAGAAGGTATTGAAGAGGGTGTCTGTACCCCTTGTTACCCAGGGCAACCTTGCCCACATGGTAGATGAGCGCTGGGTAACAGCTCTTCTGCTTCAAATTTCTTCCCTAGTGCCCACACTCACCTCAGCAGAACTGGTACAGTTAATCAGGGAAATCTGCGCTGAGATCGCCGAAATGAAACTGATCAACCCAAAATTGGGTGGGAGTCATCCTGATAGTCGGATTCATGTAGTTGGAAAGGAATGAAGAATGCCTCATTGGGCGGAATCACTGAAAGTTTCTATTTGGCTAACACTATGACCAAAAAAATCAACCCCACTCAAAACTGTTGGGGATCATCCCAGATGGGCAGGTAATAGCATCAGACACCAATGATGAGGGTTTGAAGCTCCCTTCCAGCAAATTGGGTGTTATGGCTGATGCAACGCTCTTGACCAAACGAACAGCCCAGCGACAGGGCATGGGCAGGTTGGGCATCTCAAACCCATTCCCAACCAAATGGAATCGCCCCTATATGGGGTGGCTTTGGGGGATTCCCACTGCTCATCGGGTTAAACGCCATTGCACCAACCTTCAGAAACATATTTGGCCTCAGTTCTGATGTTTGAGGTCAAACCAACAGTGACTCAGCCTGCCGCCAAATTCTTCAATGTCAGTCCCAGTTAACTTATCTGCTCCTCATTCCCGAACAATTTGCCAGTTAGGTCAAACTTGGGGGCCTGATCCCAGCTTGTTTCCTCTCTAAATTGACCAATATTTAACCAGTCGCATCATACTGAGAAAATTGTTGGTTAATTTTCTTTCTTAAAATTTTCCATTAAGAACCATTCCCTAAAAATCTAGTTATTATGTTGAAAAATAAACCGCCTTTTCCGCTGACCCTCACACTCCCCTCAGGGTTAATTGCCGTACTTGTCTGGTAGGTTATTATATGCCTGTATGTGATTCTGGCTCACTGACAGTTTTTTGGGGAAATTCCTTTCCAGCTCCATATCCGTCATACCAGCAGCAGTGCCTTTGGCATTCTGGTTTGCCGTTTGGGTGCTTTGGCATCTAGGATGTCAGGACGGTCTAATTCTTACTTGCTGTTTGCCTGACAATTTCCCCCTAATTGTTTAATTATGTTCCCTCAAAACTAAATTTTCTCGTTGATCATCCTTTAAATAAATCCCCCAATTTGTTTACTTTGTTTTAAAATTTATTGTTACTAGTGTGGACCTATGCGCAGACCTCCTTGAGGAAATATTTAACAACGTTGACCTACCTATTTTCACTAAAGTATATACAAGATTAAGTGCACTGTTGAGCCCCCTTGGTTCCCTCCAAACTGAGGCACCAAAACCCTCCAGCACTGATCTACGCTTGGTTATTTGCTCCAACATGGGGCCCACCCAAGTGTTCTTGTTTATTTGTTTTCAACTACTTTACACCGTAGTATATACCCTTACACAGGGATACTTTGGCTCTGGCGCCCTTTGAGGTGTCCATTTTACCATAATCCTGATGACGAGTTTACTCACATTGTGGTTGTGCACCGCACACCACAATCTGTGAACTGGATAGTTATAGACACTCTCTTGACAAAGATGCTGACCCATCATAAATCATATCACCACTGCACCAAACCAACTTAAAAGACCATAAGATGGGGTACTTGTGATGTATAACTTTAGAAAAGAACAGGCAGAAAACAGATATGGAACATGATCAATTAATCTTAAGCGCTACTGAGTCCACTACATCAGATGAGTGCCAAGATAAATCTACACACAGACTAGAAGTGCTTCTCTTGCTCCTCATGATACCACTATGCCTCAGGATAGCAGTGTACTGAGCTATATTACCCGCCTTCTGTGGCCTTACTACCTCTCCCCAATATAACAATCCTTGGCCAGCCTTTCCTCAAATTAAGTAATTATCATGATCAATAACAATATACCCCTGGGATTTATGGCGGTTAAGTCTAACCCTCTCAGACTCAAACTTATGGATCTCATGGGTGAGATTGTAGACAGATCTCCTAAATTCTTTTTATTCCTGTTTACTCAGAGGCCCCAGAGTAATCCCATACTAATCAAGACAATGGAACAAGTCAAAGAAGATCATTGCTGAAATTCAACAATTAAAGTTCTAATTTACATACGTCCATTGATAAAATCATAGGATCCCACATCTGCCCTGTTATCTTACGCCTGAGTGGCAGCGATGCTCTCCCAATTTTTCAACAAATCTTGGGATCAATCCAAGTTGACTGCTTATGTGAATACGGCTTCCAGATTGTGCGCCCTGAACAGCTTTAATAATTTGATCATGCTTGTTCCTTTTTTACTGTCAGGAATGATGGGATTCATGTTAGATAAGATGAAAAATAAATGAAAGATAGTTTTAAACACAAATGAAGTCTAACCGCAGTGGAAGATATCAAAGCTGCTAATAACAATGATCGTCTGGACAATAATTGAAATCATTAATTACTTTTTGAAATCTCCAGATTGTCTAAAAAAGTAAGTCATTCAGGAATCTCTTGATTCCACTATATCAATCAAGAAAGATCATATCTGTCAAGAGCCTCTGAATTCCACTGCATCATTCAGGGAAGAATTTACCTGTAAGTCCAGGGAAACGTCCCCTGTGCGTAGATCTGGAAATCTTCCTGTTTCTATATGAAAAGTATCTGAAGAGGGCGGCTGTACTCCTCATCACCCAGGGTGACCTCGCCAATGTGGTAGATGAGCGCTGGGTAACAGCCCTCCTCTTCAGATTCCTCCCCCCATACCCTTGCTCACCTCTACTAAACTAGTTTGCTGAATTAAGGAAATCTGCACTGAGATCTCTGAATAGAAGATTCTGAAACTTATGGGAATAAAGCTCAAAGATCAGAAAATGTATAGTCAAAAAGGGACAAACATCTAATTGTTGGTCAGAATCACTAATGGTTTTCAACATAAAAACAGTATGATTGTCGATACAAAGCACCCCTCAAAGTTTATAGGGATGATCCCGATGTGCATATGGTATCATTGATAACTATTGCTGGAAATTCATATCCCTCATCTAATGAATCAGGAGTTTCAGCTGATATTACTCATTTGACCAAACAAATGCCCCAGTGACTGGGCACAGGCGGATTGGGCATCACAAACCCATTTTCAACCAATTGGGACTGCCCGTGTGCAGGGTGGCCTTGGGGAATCCTTGTTGCTCATTGGGCCAGACGCTGTCATGCCAACTGATGAAAACGCAGTAGAGCCTTAGTCCAGGCATTTGAGATCAAACCTATAGTGACTTGGTATGCTTCCAAATCCTTCAATGTTACTTCCAATTGAGACTTTTCTGCCCCCTTCCCTAAGAATTTGCCAGGTTAGATCAAATTCAAAGGACCCAATCCCTGCCTAAAATCACTACAATTGAACACTATTTAATCAGTTGTGTTGCACTGAGAAAATTGTTGGTCGATTTTCTTTCTTTATCTTTCCAATAAAATCCTTTCCCCAATTTCAGTTTTTTTTTGTCAAAAAAACAAACGGCTTTTTCCACCAGGATTTCAACAACCCTTGGGGTTTATGGCTGAATTCATCTTGTATTTTGCTAGGTGTCTATATGCAATTATGGCTCATAAAAAATTATAGGCGGAACTCTTTTCTAGTTCCATAACTGACATATCAGCAGCAGTGCCTCTGGCATTCTGGTTTGCCGTTTGGGTGTTTCAGCACTCAGGTTAACAGGCCGGTCTAAATTCAACTTGCTGTTTTCTTGACAGTACCATTTGAAATTTCTGTACCCTACTTAATTGAAACTTCTACAAAAGTATATCTCACATGATCCCAAACAACTACTAAAGTTATAAGCGCCCTAAAGTTCAGCCAACAAAGATACTTTTAGTCACATCATTGATTTTTGTCCAGTTTAAATCTAGATGCTTAAGTCATCTAATGATAATGCCTGCATTCTAGCTTATATTTGCCTTGGCGAAGACTTCTTTTCTTCAAGAGAATTTTCCTATATGACTCGCCGTCTACTAAGAGATTCATCTAAAGCTAAAGTGACTGATAATTGCATATCCTTCTGAGGGCTCAGACATCAATTTTTAAAAAATTACATTTTAGTACTCCCTTTAAGGTCCCTTCTGAGGCTACTAGGTGAAAATATACCTTCACGTGAATGATACCAGTGACAACAGTTCTTTTTATATGGAAAAGAAAATGATCTTGACCAGATGATTCACTTCTAATATAAGTTATGCACTTCTGAGCACTTTAGAGCTTAAGTACTAGCAGCAATGAGCCTGACTATTTCAGCCCCTGATGTTAACTCATTTATCCAAATCAGTTTGCTGAAGTAGCTGATACTGTAATGGCTTTACTGGAGGGAACCATCACCCCTGGAGCTAGACTCAGTCATAGTCGCTCCATTCTTATTGCTCCCAATTTTCAACATCTATATTCCTCGCCCAATCTTCCTAGTAATGAAGTAGTGGTGGCCTAAACTGAACATATATTCTTCTATCCGTTAACCCCGCCATTCATCAACAGATGCAATTACTTGGTTTAATTCATATGGAAATTCAATGTAAACTCATAATTTATAAAGCAATTTTTCACTTGACTTCAAAATCGTATGAACCACATTCTAAGATTTGGTCAGTATAATTGCAAAGCCATTCTGGATAACTAAAGAGAAATTAACGAGGTTAAAAAAACTTGACATAAAACAACGGAGGTAGTTGTTAACTACATGGCGAACATTCTCATTGATGGCCCATGCTAACGTCAACTTGGACAAGCAAGTGAAGCGCGCCTTAAATGAACTTTTTCAAGAGAAAGTCTGAGAATTGCCCGACCACTAAGTTCATAATCACCACCTTAGCTACAAAGAAGAAGCAATAGAGTGAGAGGACCACCATTTCGCCTTTCTAGGAGGTCATTAAACAAAGAGGACCAATCAGCTCTACTGGACTTATTGGCTTTATAGGGGGGCAAGGGTCCAAGGCCTGAAGGTCCTCGCAAACCCCCAGGACCTCTCAACCTATTGGACTCTTTTGGCGAAAACGTTGAAGATCAATCAAAAACCCTTGAACAACAACTGGTAAAGGTAGCTCTAGGAGCATGGACAAGTATTGAAGGGGAATTTCGATGAGGATCTTACACTGGTTTCATTGCACAACAAGATTATCTCCCTACCCCAAACCTGTTTCCAGTTGATTCCCAAATAGCAAACCAATCAGTCCCAATTGAATGACAAACTCAGAAAATGAGCGCTAAACTCTAAAAAGTTGAGGCTAAACAAGATACCATGTCATCAAAGTAGAAAGTCAATCTTCTGAGATTGAAAGCTTATTTTAAGAATTAAATACTAAAGACTCATTAAATCATTTTAACGACTACTACAACACTCTCCAGGATGGTATGGATGGATTCATTGTAAAATCAATAAGTCTATCCCTGAAATCGACCTAGGAACCACTGAGTCAACTGAATCTGAAAGTCCATCTTCTCCAGCTATTCATGATCACTCTGAGTTTGTTGGATTTAAAACCTACCTTTAGAGAAGTGTGTGCCAGGGACCAAAATCATCCAATGTTATCTTTATGTTTATGAAGGTGCGATGGAACATGATACAGATCACCAAAAGTGGCAGCACATACAAACCTATCTTTATAGTAAGGTCCCAAGAATCCTGATGCTATATATCAAAGAGTATACTACTTTTCGCGGATCTAGAAGATGCCCTTACTAATAAGTCTGGAGTAATATCATTTTTCTAACCAAAAACATGCTTTCGTGCGAATATTCCACTAGATGTAAAGGGGAAAAAATTAAGTTTACTGAGCTGTTTTATCATAAATTTTAGCCCTCGCCACCTGCAATAGGTTACGTTACTCAATACCATCGCTGCCATCATCTCTACATTTCAACATAGTATGACTCTCACGCTACACTTACATAATGCAAAGATATATAAATTAATTTTAGTATTAAGTAATCTATCTTGGAGTTGCCTGACCCAGAAGTGTCAAAAACCTAACAAGGGTACCTGACCTCACATTCATGCAGTAGAATGATTCCAGAGAACTAAACCTTGAAGTGACCCTTGCTCTTATTGTGGAATCTTTGTGCATCAGGAAAATTCCTGTTGGAGAATAAAGGCCAATGAGGTGGGAAAGTGGAATCAACTTAGGGCGCAAAGCAAACTCTTATGAAGACTCTTCACCACATTCCAGGTCTAAAATTCCTTCCCACTCTTAGTGTTAAATCCTATCTAAGAATGATGAAATGTTTGTCCCAGTTTCGTTAGTATCAAATAAAGTTTGAATTTTCTTAAACTAATCTTTCTGGACCACTTCCGACAGGATTTCATTCTTACTCAATTTCCCACTTTGCATTGAGGTTACTAAGTTAAAGTAGAAGTTCATAAAGTGCACATATTGGCCATAGTTGGTACCAGATCACCAGTTAATATCATGTCCTCTTGATTTTTGTTAAATGGATAAAGGTTGCACCAGAACAAACCCACACTTTGGATTATGGAACTGCAGGGCCTCATTGAACCTGATATCTGGGGGATGCTCATCTCTGAGGCTTCAGTTTGGATCCTAGTTGTGTCAAACCCAGCATTTGTGCTAAAGAATGATGGATATGACCTTATTATTTTAACGGTCAAGGCGTTGCCTGACCATCACATTGCCCTAGTCTTCCCTAAGGCGATAGTCGAGGCCAGGGGAGAGGGGCCAAACTGCACCAATATTTGTAAATGGCAATCTGACAAATCAGATGCCTCGAAATTGGAATTAAAAAAAAAACGAAAGGCTGATGGGGAAGGAATCCTCAAAAATGGTGCTCTGGCCAACCAAATGCTGCCAAATACAATATTACTAAATGTGGTGATGAGGGATTGGACCCTCGGACACAAATTTCTGGCCAATCAGGTGTGGCTGAACCCATTGTTCATGGGAGTATCAACAAGGATGAAAATCCTTGTGAATGGCGCTTTGGACAACCAGATGTCACCAAACGAAATATTCCCAAAAGAGGCAATGAACCAATATTGTGGAATATGGGCGAAGGGAATGGCCCAGGCTTCTAGAGTAGATTGAAGCCAAATAATAAATGTAGAAAAATTTCCACAACCCTGAGGGTACCCAGCCAAGTTTGAGAATGAGCCTTAATGCCAGAATCGAGGGTCCAGATTCTCAAATAGGGCCCACCGCTGGGAAGACGCCTGCAGACTCCGCAGGGAACAGGACCTGCTCTTCCCCACTAAGCTCAGTATAAATCTGAGCATGCAAAACTGTGTAAAGCAGTTTCGTCTTTTATAAATTCAATAAAAACTTAATAAATTCAAAAATAAGTTTTTGCATTTGCAAATCAGTTTATTAAAATAAAACCCAGAAACCCCACATGGACAGTAGCTCAGACTTTGACAAGGCCATCCAGTCCTTGTACACCCACTCAGGGGGTCAGGCCCTCCTTCTGAGCGCCAGCATTGTCTTGACTGAAGCCCAAACTTTTGTGGTAAAGTGGTTTCCGCACAGTCAGATTAGGGACATCTCCACAGCAGGGCTATCCTGCCTGTGGGCACTCACCTTGGCACTCTTTCCTAACTGCTTTGTAGCAGTTTTCAGAGACCCCGTCCATCACAATTATATGAACACACTTCTCTATTAAATTTCACAACAAAAATCATTCATAAGAACTTAGTATTTTTTACCTTGTGTATTGCTTTCCTTTTTTTGTTAAAGATTCCCCTAAAGAGAAGAGGATACCTAGGGGTTGTTTTCTAAAACATTCAAACATCATAGAGGCTAAAGTAATGAGGAGTCAGTATAAAAATTGAGCTACCTCCTTTCAGTGCTGATTCTCAAGAATAGATGCTCATATACTCCAACAAACAAAAATGATATACCCCATAATCTCAAATAATGGTTGGCATGAGGATACAAATTACAATTTCGCTAAACAACTTGCTGCTATTTTTGAAGACTTACATAAGTCCATTCAAGAGTCTCTTACCTGCCCCAGGGTGCTTGATCCTGAATACCGAGGGCCTTAACCATTTTAATGGTCAATTTTCATTTATTGAACTATGAAAATATCTTAAGACCAACCTGTTGCATATTTTTGGACTCTACCCTATGAGAAAGTTGAATCTGTTTGCAGGTGCAGAAATTTACACACTTTGAGGGATTAAAAAGGACAATACCATCGCTCATATATAATTAAAGATAAAAGAAACCTTTACCTCTTAGCAGCAGCGTACAGAAGAATTTTGATTGAAGAGTACGCTTAAATAAATTTAATAGGTACAGACAACTTTGGGATAATGATAGGTGTGCAGCATAGAGTGTTTATAACTGACTCCCTTCTAATCTGTGCTTAACCCTACCAGAAATCTAAGGTTTTATATGCCCAGATGAAAAGTAGCTGAAGCAACTCTTGGACGCCAGATTACTTAAGCCTTCACAAAGTCTATGGGCCTCGCTTTGCTACTTTTATGAAAAAAAGATGGTGCGCATCAGATGCTAATGAATTACTGACGGTTGAATTCCATCACCCAAAAAACTAATTACCAACTACCTAAAATTAATGATTCTCTATGACTCTTATCTGGTTCCAAATTCTTCTCTATAATGGTTCTTTCTAGCCAATATGGGCAGATTGAGTTTTTTTCCAGATGGTCAGTAGAAATGTGCCCTTATAGCAATTGAGGGGTTATTTGAACTTAAATGAATGCCTCAAAGATTAAACAACGCCCAGGCCATTTTTCAAAGGGCGAATTTTGTCTTTTTAAGGGGCTTGAAGAAGTCAGGTGTATTAGATTACCTAAATGATGTGACTGTATCTCTTGCACTTTTGACTAACACCTCGCTCACTTTAGGTATTGTTTGAACATTTTCTCTCTCTTTGGTGAAGCTAAACCAGCCAAGTGTCATTATTTCCAAAATTACATGGAGTTTCTTGGGCATAAAGTTACCCAGGAGGGGATCTTGCTGTTACTAGACAATGTGGTTGCAACTGAGAAATTGAATCACCAATTTACATTACGCGATATTCAGGTTTTTTCTCGGCTTGGTTAGATATTACTGACAATTTATCCCCTACTTTGCAGAGCTCTCTGAACCTTTGACTTATTTGCTTCACAAAGATGTCAATTCCAATGGGAAGAAACTCAGCAAAAAGCTTTTGGCATCCTAAGAGAAAATTCTTTCAACTGCTCCTTTGTTGTCCATCCTGAATTTGATAAACCTTTAGTCCTTTTTACTGACAACATCGGTGTGGGTGTTGGGCTATGGCGTCACAACTTAATGCAAATCAAGTTAAAACCTATAGCATTTTTCATTGAAGCGTTAGCTTGGGGTAAAAGGAAAGTATATTGTTATTGAGCAGTAATGTTTAGCGGATTTACTTGCCATAAAACACTTCTGTTTTTTCCTGTACAGAAACCATTTTGCAATGATTACAGACCATTTATCTCTATAATGGGTACAGCAAATGAAGGATATAGATGGACATTTAACACGCTGGGCACTCAAGCTCCAGATTATGACTTTTCTATTTGTTGGGAAGTTGATATGATTGGATGATATACTACTATACTGGTGTATTGGAGATTGAATCAAGATGAGTCTTGAGATTGATGGAAAAGGTATATGATATTATCAATCAAAATGTCAACCATTAAGCAAATTGAGGGGAAATAAGCTGAGATTCGATATAAATGAGAGCTTCTAGAAAAGGGAAGATGAATAGAAGACTACTAAGCAGAGGAAGCATTTGGCTTGGGGACCTGAGATATAAAGAGTCACAT
Organism: Massospora cicadina; assembly: GCA_022478985.1. Classification (NCBI taxonomy): domain Eukaryota; kingdom Fungi; phylum Entomophthoromycota; class Entomophthoromycetes; order Entomophthorales; family Entomophthoraceae; genus Massospora; species Massospora cicadina. Next base: position 108,286 of record JAKSZP010017368.1, read on the forward strand.
GGAGGATTAAAGAGGAGGTCTTTTCCCATAATTAAGTGGTAGCAGATAAGTATGAAATTATTATAATTAATAAAGGTCGAGATAAGGGGTGATTGCTCCATACATAGTTTATCAAGTTTAATTAAAGTTGATGATCTTCATATTGTCCGATTTGGTTGCTCAATGGCTAATACCCTATGCAAACCAACTCAGCAAAATCAAGCCTATACGCTGGGAATTAAAAGTGGTTCTCACTACAGGGGGGCACTGGTCAACTGTAGTTCTTTGACGCTAGGTATTATGATGAGCCCTCATTCGTTCTGACAAAATTTGATAAGATTTCACACAGGTTACGCTAAAAGAAGAACCTAACAATGAACCAGTATTATATACTGGAACCAAACTGGGGGATGATGAAGTTATGATCAATATGCAATTATAAAATTGCCCTGAGCTGACAGCCAACCAACAAGGATGCTCCAAAAATGTGACTCCTCAGAAGCTATGCGATAATTATAGAGTGGCTGTTACACAGGTATTGACTATATGAAGATGATGTGGGGGAGTATGCCTTGAGTTTGTTTTATTACCAATGAGACCAAAAATTTCTACGCCTTGTACATGTCCTATTTGGACGCGACTACAACAGGGTTGGATCACCGCCTTGGTGCCCACAAAATCGAGGAGTATCTAGTCGCTCATGTGCAACCATCTATTTGCCAGCTACTCTGTGTGCTGGCTCACCACAATGTAGAGATTGGAGATATATTAAAATTCACTCAAGCACAGCAAAATGTAACTCGCCTCATGATCGACTGCCTCAATTGCTCATTTTTGGATGTACATGGGGAACTGTTACTGATGGACCATCGTGTTGGGGACGTCTGCCATCGATTGGACATTTTGGTACCACATTTAAATCTAGAGTTACCCTAGTTAATAGGAGAAATGTTGGATTACCATGGCCTATTGGCAGAATGGATTCAGGACGTAACAACGTTAGGAAACAATACCAAGCACTTTGTAACAGATCTAGCTGAATGGGTGGTAGCACTTGAAGCCATGATTGCTCAGCTTAAGGAAAAAATAACACTGATGGAACGGAAGTGGTGGATCAAGTCAGTTCCATATCAGCTTAATTAGCCCAACTTAATATTGTATGGAGTAGCCAGCTAATGACAGATAACGCGCTTATCCTTTGGTCGATGTCCCCTGAATATCTCCAGCTAATCCGTCAGGTTACACAACTGAAAGTTGTTAGCTAGACTTAGCGCCTTTGAGCTTTCCCTCTTCCGATTGGTGAGACAAGAGAGTATTTGACATGCAAGAATGACTTAATACCCTTTGATGGACCAACAAGGAATTGGTATGGTAACAAGCCGCCCTCCTTAACCAAATAAAAAAAGCTAATCAACAAGCAGGTAACGCTAGCTGGCAGCATGCACACATGCAAAACATAATCATAAATGACCTCTAATGACCACAAGCAGTGGAGCATGAACTGAACGTTGAGCAGGAATTCCATCGGGTGTTTTAACATCAGTATGAGACACTGCAACAGGCATTCCAGGATGTATGGTATAGATGCTATTCAGTTAAAGAAGAGCAATTAATCAACAAATATTTTGTGGAGCATGCTAGAGCTGGGGGGAGTAGTGCAGTTTGTGGCGATTTGGGGGAAGAATGCTATGGAGCAGCTAACAAATATTCCTTGGGCGTTGCAATAAACCCCCCATGCGACACTACTTCTTCTGAGTCCATTCTGATGAATTTGAGTCCGTCAAGCTGGCCATATGATAATTCACAGTTTAGTTCCCTTAGTCACTCTAGAACCAATTCGCCTGCTCCTGGCGGCAGGAGCCTGGAGCTAGGTGAAGCTGTTTGAATTAAAAATTACCTCCTTTCAGTTGTGACAGGAAAGTACACAGCTACTTTATATTTAAATATTATTTGGGGAAGGCTGACCGGGGTCAGACACTTATGAAAAGATACTAAAAGCCAAAACTTCAGCGAGAGGAGGGCACCCCAGAGAAGCAAAGGCTACTCCTGTTGCCAGTGGGAATGACAAGAGAAAGAGGGGAATCACGTGTGCAGGGGCTTGCGCCTCTATTGAGCACGTATGTAGAAAGGGGTCCAAAATGATGAACCAAACCAGGAACCAGGACTATATCAACTGACGGCGATGTGGTGAGAGGTACCCGAACATCCACACTTGAAAGTGGTCCACTAAGTGCGACTGGAACTGGTGACCAGCTTCTTGAAGGGTGGGGGTGGAGCCTGAGAAGGCATCCAAGACAATTGTGTGGATGGTCCACATAATAATTTTGACTACCAAGGTGTTGGGATTTTTGCCCATATTTTCAGCCTGCTAGATTACCTGGTATCGCTAGAGGAAAAATTCCCTAAAGCGAAGTGAATTGGAAATTAAATGACCTGAATTTTGGAGGAACTACGTTTTAAGAACTTTTAGGATATTTGTCTGGTCGTATTCATTGGGGATTGATCTGGATGAATACCATATATTTTATTGGGTGGAGCGGCCATAAAAATAAGGGCATTTGATAATGATTAACTATCAGGTGTACCAATTAGGATCAGTTGGGTTTCATCACCGACTGATTGGGAATGTTTAATGAGTTGTGAGGCGAGTAATGCCACCTGCAACTAGCGAATCCATCAGTTGGTGAAGTGACCTGCCATTATGGGTAAAAAGTCCCATTACCTAAGCAGGTCACTAGCCAATTATGGTTGATCTGATTGGATTGAGAGAAAAACGTTAGGGACAGTTTTCAACTCTTTCCGTTTGAGGTCTCAAGGATGTCCAACGTCAGAATCCTAGCCAATATGGGGAAGACCATCGTTGCTGAGACGAGGAAGGGTGATTCAATGGCAACAGCTGCTGTTTCATTGAAGAGGTGTCAACCGAGGGTTAGATGGCTGAATCCCCTATAAATTCCTTAGGATTCACTCTAATAAAATATAGTTAAAAACAAATATACAGAAATACATTACTATTTTAATACATTATTAGTTTTTTTGTAGATTTGGTAATAGTTAGACTATCAGCATCTAGCGTGAAGATTTCATCTCAAGGATATTATTGCAGAATATAATAATTGGTAGACTCTCAGAGAAAAGTAGAGATTTGAGCGGGGATCTAGAGATGAAGGGAACCACAGCTAAGGGATTGCTGCCGACTGTGTGTTGGGCCAAAGGAGACTGCCATCAGAGGATCTTAACAAAGATTGAGTGTACAGGATTACAGGGAATGAATTCCTATGAGTACAATATCAAGTATTAATTGGAAATACCGGCTGAAGCGTTGGGCCTGTAATTCTAACTAACCTATGGATAATAGTAATCATACTATTATCAAATTATAAATATTCTTACAACGTGAGGTGCATGAGGAAATTGAACCTGTGCAGTAGAAAGATTACTAGGGTTGACCTCCAATAATCAACCCAACGGATATAAATTTTTATATCTTGGTGCTCACTACAGGGGTAGTTGAGTAGAAGAATCTATCATTAATGTTGTATAAAGAAGAGGTTTCCAATTTTAGAGATAAGTTACTGAAGGAAGTAACGAAGGTGGAATGTGTAGAGGATCACCTTCAGTGGCATCACCCAGGGGGGTGATAAC
>JAKSZP010017369.1:0-111750 GCA_022478985.1 Massospora cicadina
ATCAACTTTGGATAGAATCCCTGCTCTGATCAGCACATGCGCTTCTAAAGTAAATCAGTCAGCAAATGCAGTGAGGGTCTCATTCCGTTGAAACCCAATGGTCAAGAACTTGGCTTTCCACTGCAACATTTTGCAGTTCCGCCGAACAGTCGCAGCACAGTCTCCTTAACTTCATGGTATGAAATGGAACTAGCTGAGAGGTAACAGATGACTTGATCCGCACTTTCAACGTCCAAAGAGGAGAGTAACAGCTTTGACCTTTGCCAATCTGAAGTTCCCTTTATTACAAACTCAAATAGCAAAGGAACTCATGAATATTTCCTTCACAATTGAATGGCGGCAACTTGTCACTGTAAACTCTTTGAAGCAACTCATCCTGTTTTTGAGCACAGTATCTAACGCAAGTCTCAACTCCTTATAGGGCCTAGGGCCATTGTTTAGTGCAGATTTCATTTGGAAACAACTAGGATGCGACATAACCAGTGGTTGAATTTTCATATTTTTGTTATTGGTCAGTGGCCCCCTGTAGTGAGCACCACTGTTGAATCTTGGCGATTTGGTAAGTACCCACTAAATGGGTTTTTTATACAGGGTTTACCCCATTGAACAATTAGAACAGTTTATATGATAATCACCAGTTCCTTGATACACCTTTAACCACTTAATTTTTATAATAAACATGAAAGCAATTTCCCAATCACTTTTTATTATAAGAATATATCTTCAGCGGATCCTTCTTTTGTCCGCGCTCTTCCTCTCTCTTCTTTCTTCACTTAATCCAAGACAAGACCTCCAGTCACCTCATTTCACCGATATCCCAGTGGCCTCTGCCCGTAAAAACTCTTCCGCTTAGTTTATTCATGTTGCAATCTTTTCATTGGTTTCAGCATATTATTCTTTAATTATCTATCGCCTTGATTTGAGGCGATCCAAAACTCTTTCACCAAATGTTGACATCACCTCATCGCCCTATTTTGAAGGCAATCCAATAAGGCCCGTTATGACCCATTATTGCCTTATCCTAAATTGAATAATCACTTATAGCTCTGAATCATCCTAGGCGGGTTCTGCTCATTGATACTTTGGTGGAATTCCTCCACTGATCCGCGTGGTCTTAATAGTGGCTTGTTAATCCAGTCATATAAATTCTCAACAGCCTATCTCTCTTAGGAGAAATTTGACCTGACACTATATGCCTCACTCCAATAAAGAGACATTAGTCAAATCACTTGTCTTAGATGCAAAAAGTGAGGGTATTATAAAACTCAAATATCTGCTATTGGTGCGAAAACTTAAAGCTATGATATAATACAAAATCTTGAGCAGATTAGGAAAAGAAGAGACATAAAAAAATATGGATATAATACTTCTATCACCCCTCAAAAAATCTATTTTAAAACCAATTTGCTCAAACATGACATTATAACAAAAAATAAAATTATAACACCCTTCAGCCAGCGTTCAAATAAGTAATAGCTAGGTATGTGGTAGCTATCACAAACCATTCACAGAACTACAGAGGAAGTAGATATGGCTCATAGATTAGTACCAAAGCCTTATATGGAGCAAAAGGTTTAACTAGAGTTTCCAGTCATCTCAATTAATACTTTAAAATTGGGCAGGTTCCATGTGGTTTTATCTATACAGGCAATAAAAGAATATAGCCCTCTACTGTTAGACTTAAATAATTTGCTTCTGTCAAGATGAAACTGTATTTTCAACTTTTTATTCATAATGTTTACTATAATAAATACATTAATATAGATATAGTAGGGAAAAACTCAGAGTAAGAGCCATACTTAATAATGGTGCACCAATTATTTTCTTTTCCACTGATCTATTAAAATCTAGGACTCTCACCTCTTTATTAATTTTCATAAAGTATACAGAACTGAGGGCTCAATTTGACTTCATCTCTAGGAGCTCATATTGCGCTGCTGCTTTTTTCGTTGTAATTTTAGCTCCACCTATCATTTTACAATATACAAAAAGTAAAGGGTTTCTTATTTGAACTTTTTTTGAAAACTTATGGAATCAAGGCTAATTTCAAGAGAACATTTTGGGAAATACTTGTAAAATCTTCCACTTTCGTACAATAGGAAGAATCATAACATGTGTAACAGAATCAGCTCTATTTTTTACTTGCATTTAAAGATGGCATAGTGCTCATTGGTTATCTAAATAACTCTGCTGCACCAGGTAATTGACAACCATAAATTGGAATTGTAGGGAATCCTGATTAGGGTCAATCATAGTTTATTATATCATAGTGGGGCACCAAATAATAGTAGAAATTAAATCAGTTTAAAAAAGTCTCCAAGCTCTTTTATGGAAGATAATTGCACCGTTATCTGATCTTTTGGAGCCTGCTGCCGTGCCTAAGTTATTCTGTTTGACATGGAAAATACAAGTGGCATTAGAAAATTCATTTCAATACCCTCTTCTGATAAAGTGACATTAAACTGTTGTTTGGTCTAATTTTAACAGTTGTCAATTTACAAAATATCAACTAATTTGTTAATTAAGATAAACTGGTTTCTAAAGGTATATAGTGCTGATGTGTTTGTTTTGATGTCCTTGTGAAAAGCTCTCTGAGTTACCAAGGCCAAAAAGGATCAAGCCCTGGACCTAATTGAGAAATATATCATTTATCTCACTAATGATGATTTTGAAATGAGGGTGCGCACAGGACGTGAACCTTAATATCAATAATGGAAATCATCTACACATACTTCTCCACCCTAATAGGCTTTTGAAAGCGGCAGATGAAATTACTAATAAAGACTTAACCAACTCGCACGTCTGGGGATGTTAGTGCCTTCAAGAGCCCTTGGGCATCCCAAATGTTGATTATAAGTTAAAAGGAGGGATCTAAGTACGTGGTAATTATATTTATATAAGATCACACCATATTAAAAGATACTTCTTTCCATATTACAGTTGATGATGCACTGGAATGGTTTGAAAAACGCAATACTTCTCAGCCATGGATCTTTTTCTGGCTATTGAAAGATAAAAATTTATAAAAAGTAAACAGCAGAGATGCATTATGATTAAATCTCAGAACCTTTACCAACATACTCAAATGTTGCAATGTTTGTGCAATGCCCCTTCAACCTTTTATTGGGACTTGGACAGTACTCTGGAATATTTAAAATCTTCTCTTTATTAGTATACTTGGATGATATAAACTTTTTTGAAGAGCTTTTTAACAAGCACCTGCAACACTTGAAATTATTCTGCCTCATTGCTGAGGTTGACCTTAGACTAAGATGCTAAATTGCATCTTTTTCTGGGAAAAGTAAATTATGGGTTCTTACTGACAAGCAAGGTCTATGGACTCATCTATCTAAAATCAAATTTAAGAAAAAATGATGACGCTGAGAAGCAATCGTGGCGTCCAGGGGTTCCTTGAGATGATAGGCTACTATTGCCATCTTATCAAAATTTTGGAAATGTTAAAAGCCACTATTTTGTCTCCTTAATTATGGCATCCAGTTTGAGTAGACAGTGAACTTTGTTTGGCGCTCAGAAACATAGGCGTTTCCTTACAAAAGCCCAAGACTCATTTATTTGAAATTTAATAGAACATCTAAAATTCAAACAGAAGAATCTCACACTGCTGTAGGAGCTTTTGTATCACAATCTGACCCTGATAAGAAGGAGCACCCATGATTTTAATAGCCACACATGAATGTACTCAAAAAAGTTATACATTAATTAAGTATTTATGTATTTTGAAAATCTACACATGCTCAAGTACAAATATAAATCAACGTAGTGTATAAAAAGTTTAAAAAACCATGCTTTACTTCAATAGTTTTAAAAATGAGCTTGAAGGATTTCTGGCCAGATGGGCTTTGAAGTTGCAAGCATTGGATCATTCTTTAAAAATAGTCCTAATTTAGGAGAGAAAATGATTAATCTAGTTTAGATATGAGACAAGTTAGGCAACTTTTTTAGTCAGAACATGGTCAATGGAAAAGACTAACTGATAAATCCAATTATCAAAATGATAACTCATATAGAACCAAAGGATCTTTTTAAATTCTGAAAATTTTTCTCATTTACCCAAAGGATTCATCTACTTATTGATCTAGATATAATGTTCCTTTGACTAGTTGTAATGTTCTTGCTGGTCAAATGCCATAATATATGGAATGAGATCATGTACCAGAAAAGATTATAGTAATCCCCCTGACTAGAGTAAATAAAGTACGCTCTATACTGAATCTTATTTAATAAATTTTTTACCTGAGTGAACGATTTTCCTAGTGAATATAATCTCACTAGGAAGCCGGTTGACGTTACAATGACTTATAAATGTAAACTCTTTGAAGAAACTGGTCAAAAATTTACCAGAAAGTTTCTATATGGTGCTTTCTGAAAGCTACTTTCCAAGGCTAAAAGGCGAATACTACCTTCCCAATGATGAATAATTCCAGGTGCAACGACTCTACTTAATTGGAGGAGAACATGAGTGCAACAAGATGGTTCCACTCCAACAATTAAAATTTCCTGTCACTAATACAAGTGAGCTAAAATCAGACCGTCAATATCATTTACCCTTATAGCCCCTGACAACATGACCTATTAAATTTACTCAACCTTAATGGCCCAGACTAAGGAAGCTTTTCTTTATGGAACTTTAAACCCTGGAGTATGTATCAGATGATATACTTTACCTTGGTTGCTCAAAAAATTATGCATTTACAAAAAACTGCAACACTATTAAGCACTGAATTGTGCTTTTCCTGAACCAATCTTATCTCTGACTGTTAGCTCATCCTGCTCTCCATCATAAAATATAACCTTTAGTATTGCATCATGTGGAGATACAAAGATATTTTATTTTACAAAACATTTTCTTTGTCAACTTATTGTATTATATGGGACTGCTTCCAATGATAGATGAGATAAGTGAGATGCCATTCTGGGGACAATTGAATATTGAAAGAGTTGTAAAACCAGGTTGTATGAATTAACAATGGTGTTTGTGTATATTTACAAAATGAAGTCACCTAGAAAGAAATTTGATGCTTTGAAAGTCATGTATAATCAATTAGAACAAACCATGGCTAAAATACTATTTTAATTTACATACAATAACAAACTTATAATTTCTTACTTGAAGAGTTAAATGATTAATCTGTAAGTTAAATAAAAGAACAAGTTTACCTCCAACTTAAGGAGCATATCTGAGAAGTGCACCCAGGACCAAAAGGCTCAAAAGCCCAAGGTTCAAAAGGGCCTAAGGACCTCCAGTTATTCCTCTGCACATTTTACCTTACAAAGACATTATTAAGAGTACCATAAAGTATAGAACAACAATTGAGAGGGGTAGAATTTAGAAGCTTAATGAATGTTGAAGAGAAGTATCTAAATACTGAATAATGATAGTGGCACTTTGCAGTGACCGACACTATTTAACAAGCTTGCAAACATGTCTACTAGCCAGCCAACCCATCAAACTAACTTTGATAGGTTTGACTAAATTTAAAAACAGACTTTAGAATTTAAACAATTAAAAGAAAAGAAATTGCGGAATATTTGCAGAAAAACAACCAAAATTCTACGCCTATATCAATCTATAGGCACTTTGGCTTATGCCATTTATGATAGTATCAGGGGTGAAAACCTCCAAGTAAATCTCTGTAATTTTTGCTAACAGCTTAAACAAACTTGAATACAGATTGGTATACTTAAATTAAGCCTTCTGAAGCCTAGCAAAAACCTATTCCTGATGTGCTCTTCCTTTATGCTCCAATATCTTCTTTTATTCACTCATTAAAAGAAAAAAATAACTGGTGTGGAGAATATCCAAAACATTTTATTTTTGTATACAGAAGTTATGGAACTACCACCAATTGGCAGAAGGGTAAACATATAAAAACTATCTAGATAGCAGTGCCAAAGATATAGTAGTGCTAGGTTAAGAAAAATGCACCACCTGGGATTGATTGAAGGAGGCCCTCATTAAGAAATTTAATAGCAACTAACTCTGTCCAATCTAAAAAAGCCATTCTGCGCATACATCTTAAGAAGGGTGAATTTTTATTCTGATTTTGCCAACCATTTTTTATTTTAAAGCGCAAGCCCTGCCTCCTGTGATTGAATAAATTATGCAAGCAATAGATGTTGTTGTATCTGCTTTCTCTTTTAACTGATTCTAATGTTACACTTCCAAGAAAGAAAAGCTTTTAAGATTGATCCTTGGTAACAAAAAAGCCCTAATGGACATCGATGAATCCCCCCCTTGGGTTGGGACCATCTAGTACTAAAAAAAGCCCTAATGGAACTCCAAAACTAAAGATGCACCTTTTTTATTATTTAAAGGTTCTTGACACCAGATCCATGCTATAGGTCAAAACCAAAGCCTAGACCAAGACTTGACTTTTTACCTATTGTTATTTTTTATCAACATTAGAGTCAACGTTGGAGTAAGAAATTAAATGAGGCGGAAAAAGAAGCTTTGACCTAGAGCGTGAGGGTCCTATGACGACGAGTCTCTACATTAACATTATATTAATAACCCCTTAGAGCCCAGTTTTTTTCATAGTGTCCACTCCTGATGAGAACGACATTCCTGACACTTTAATAAGAGTAAAGTCCTAGGGTTCACTTAATATTCTGCTTTGAATAACTTTCCTGTCACATTTTATGAGTTTGCTAAAATAAATGGTATATATTTAACCTCTCACTTTAACTCCAATTTCAGTCATGAAGAAGTAGTGGTGCATAAGTTTAAAAGTCTTGGCTTTTATTACCAGTTCCACAATAAATAGTATCACCTCTTGCCTTACAAGTGATACAAGATTACTCACAATTGGAAAAAATATGCTAAAATATGTAACTGCTAGACATAGTAAAACAAGATCCCTTGGAGCTTGCTCATTGTTGCCGCTCCAATTTAAGAACCTTAGTGGTTTCTGCTCCAAACAATGTACTTGACAATGAAATCTATGCCTCCTCAAAGGCATTCGTTTCCTAGTTGGGTTCATTATCAAGAGAGTCATGGAGATCTATATTTTTTCATTTTAGGTTATCACATCCCGCTTAGCATCAGAACCTGGCAAAAGAAAAAATAAAGAAAATTCTCAAAGTCGTCTATTGGAACATCCAAGGTCTATTAATTGACTTTTAATTGTAAGACCTAAAAACTATGGGCCTCCACCTACAGTTGATGCCAAATAAGGAACTCCATTTTATTTGTCTATAAAAGTCAAGTAACCCCTAAGTATAACTTATATTGAATTTGAATTTTGGATTTATTCCCAACTCACTCTAAGAGAAATATGTGAGAAGCTAATCTATCAATAAAAGAACTTTTGACTTACTTGTGAAGATTAGTACCAGCTTCTCAAGGAACTTAAAACGTTTTGCTAGCAAGTTTAGCCAATCAGCCTCAGTCTGCGACTTTGACTCACCCTACAATCTACGTTTGGACCCTATCTAACTATCAAATTGGATCCATAATTGGTTGCATAACCATAATAGACATATAACTAGATACGTTCTCCATTTTAGCGCGAGTAGATGTGAAGCTTGATAATATCTTACTATTGAGCAACAATAATTGGTATTTTTGCTAATTATTAAATATTTTAACATATTTTAAAAGATTTTACCAAATTTGGTGTGATGATAGGGGTGCAACACAAGGTAAAGTCTGGTGATGCTCAACATATCCAAGCCAGGCTGTACCATTAATCAGAGAGTTAAAGTTCAAGTAACTATGGAGTTAGAGCAGCTGATGGAAGTTTGTCTCTTAAAGCTTCTCAAAACCTGTTCTTTCTACTTTATAAGTCCACAAGAAGGACAAGAGCATCAGGGGATGATGGATTAATGATGGATAAACATGATAACAAGGAATGACAGACACGCATTTCTGCAAATTGATAGCTTACTCTGGATCTTAGCAGGTTCTCAAATAATTCACCGCCATGGACCTAGTCAGAGGTTTTTTGGCAAACTGAATTCGCTACTGAGGATCGATAATAGTATTCAATAATCACCAGAAAAGGGTTATTTAAGCCCATATTATGCTCCCAGTTATAGAACGCCCTGATAACTTCCACGGGGCAATATATGGCATACTAGGAGACCTTAAGATGTCCTGGTTTAGTCTCTTTGGTTTATACCACAATGTTTTATTGTACCCTCTATCAAAACCTCAAGCACCTAAGTGAAGTCCTCAGATCAAATGTGGGCAGTCTCCTTGAAGTTGAAACCATTAAATTGCAAATTTTATTTCAGTATGTAATAAAATTTTTAGCCACAAGACTACTCCTGTAGGGATATCACCATTGCCTTATTTGATGTTGCTATAAAAAAGTTTTTTCATCCAAAAAGTTTATGTAGAACAATTATTTCTTGGAATGGTCAGTTATTAACACCAAATTATTATTAATACGCCAAGATTAATGAACCATCAGCTTATTCACTTATAAGGAAATCCCATTTCATTAGTCAGAACAACAACAGGCTATAATTCCTTGAGAAATTCCCTAATATAAGCCCCTATAGTAGTCCGCCCTAAGTTTAATAGGCCCTTCACACTTACAGATGCCAGATTTGCCTTTTTGTCTATTTTGACTCAACTCCTTACCAACTAAGTTAACCCATTTCGTATTTCAGCAAGACTCAGACCAAGGCTGAGCGGGATAAAAGTATAATATAATGATCATGTTCAGCTTTTCTACTATCCAAAAATCATTTCCACCATTTTATTTGTGTTTTCATTATTGTAATTAATAATGCTTTTCTAGGATAGTTGCAACGGATGAAAGATCCTGACAGGTGATGTTGGAATTTTTCCTAGTTGAGGTAAGCCTTGGATAAGGATTAAGCTCAGCATTAACCTCAGGGTTGAGGCAAAGATTAGATCTTGCTCACCCAGGTTTATAGTTCCAAATGCTTTAATTTTGTAGAATATATTCTTACAAGGTCAAGAGGTTGTCTGAAAAGCAGAATCGATTCTAATTGATATAATTTTGTTTATCTTAATTTTTACTAGTTAAGATGACAATGAAATGGCAAGTAGATTGTAATTAATATTATGAATGTATTACATAATAACTTTACCAATTGGATTACCTTTTTAGAAATTAACTATTGCTGAAATGATGAAATTTAGAAAAGCTCTTAATTGACAAATTGATTGATTTTCAATACGAGACTGCTTTAAAGTTATGAGGTGAGCAGGAAAGAAGCAAGTCCACTTATGATCAAATTAATCCGCATCAAGATGCTTCCTCATTTGTGTTATATGAATTAAAAGTTAATGAATGTAATGAATTACCAAAAAGCTGACAAATGCCATATGATATAGCTTTTTGTAAACCAACTGCCGCCAATGCAAACTTTAGCAGTTCATAACCTCCACACTCATGTTCCCCATTATATTCTTTGTAATATTTATACACCAGTATGATTACAATATTCTATTTTGGCCACCCTATTTAATGGTTGGCTTTTTATTCTAGTAAAACACCTTCCTTTACATACTTTAATCTGTGTTTTAAGTGTTGTAATGACACTTGATATTTAAGGTTGAGTTAAAAGGTCCCCTAAGGTTAGGTGCTGGGTTAACGCACCTAGAGTGGTCAGCACTATTAACTCCCAACTTAAATCTACAGAATAGCCCACAGGGATTTGCCCAGTAAGTGGATCCAGCGATGGACAAGTTTGCTTTAACCATGAGTGTGGAGAAGCAAGGGGTCAGGCCGCCCAGGAAGTGACAATGAGAACCACCAGTGAACACCAAGAGGGAAATCTGCTAAGGTAAGGTTGGTGATCTGCTGTATTGGGGAGTTGCTTGTGAACCTGTAGTGAAAGGTGCACCAATGAAGGAAAAAGTTCAAGGGCCAGCAGTCTTCATACTGTTTGTCCTGGCACACTAGCTGAGTCCCAGATGTAGAAAATTGTAATTTGCAACAGGTGACTTGCTTGGTGGGACCTTAAGTTACAGATTTTTGATTTCTCTACTATCCACCAGATAGAAGCTATACATCTGAAAACAATGATTCTTTCTTAATTATACTAACTTTGTATTTCTGAGAGAGACAATATAAGAGCTGTTTGGACAACCTGAGAAAAAAATTTAGAGCCCTGAGGCTAAAGAGCAACTGAGACGGATGACTGATCTAACTTGTATTAAGGAAGAATTACAGTACAAAAGCGTTGGAATGGCCTGGTTACCCAATGTATGCCCCTTGACCAGGACCTTTATTATAATTGAAGTACATACTATCTTAGGACACGGAACTTTACAGAAACCAAGCAGTGGCACAAGGATTTATGATATTGGGAAGGCATGATAGATTTTATCAAGATGTATCAAATCCTACCTCATCTATGTAATTCATGGTCCTTCCAATCCCATGCTACCAACAACAAGTTGTGGGACCCAGACCTCCATTTTTCTAATTTCATTATACACGTAATTGGTACTTTGCCAAACTCAATGCAATGTCACTAAAATATTATCCTAGCAGTAGATCAATTCGCAAATTAGGCTAAAGTTATATAAGATATCTCAAACAGATAGAGCTACTACTTCCTTCCTACTCAAGCAAGTCTAATCACGACATGCTAGCTCAAATTATTTTTACCAGATAATAGTACAGGTTTGTATTTAGGTGGTGACTAAACTCATTTTTTGATGATTAAAAATCAAGCTTTTACTTCCCCCTATCATTCTTCTACTATCATGGTATTGTGTAAAGAATGGTAAGCTTTTCCATATTACTTATAAAATGGCACATATAAATCTGTGCATATGTAGTAAACTTCTTCCCGGAGCCTTGATGGCTTATTGAGTATGCTATCTTAAAGTTATCAGGATTTCCCCTTTTAATGCCCTTTAAGGTTATATCCCTAGTTGCTTAGCAACCAGACATCGAAATCCTTCACTCCAAATACTGCCAATCTAGCTATGAGAATATTGTTAGATAATTTTTTAAGTTAAAGGCTTGTTAGATAGACGTTGACTGAATTATGAAGTGCAAAAAAAGCATAGTATGGTCCCAACTCCGTTATTAGATTTTACTTAAATTGGGCTGCATTCATTTAACTTCATGACCTACTTTAAGCTCCTTTTTGCAAATCAATTACCTCCCATAGTTGCATTGTAAAATATTCAATAATATTAATCATGAGGGCTTTGATGAGTTTTTGAATAAAGTAATTTATTTATAAGTATCATCTGTATATACCAAATAAAAGTCACTTATATTTACAGAATTTTCCATTAATTGTGTTGCTCTTTAGGGTAGTCTTACCTATACTGAAGGATTGAGAACCTAACAATAGCTTACTATAATGTAGTGATAGATTTGGACTGGCCAACTTCTCCTGTGAAAGTAGCTCATAATGGGGCCTCACGCTACACAAGTGGTGCTCACTACAGGTGGCTGTGGTAGCAAAATAAGTTTTAACCCTTTACAATAAAACTAGCTCAATAAAGAGGAGATGGCGAGAATAACTAATCCACTATCTTATACGTCAAACCTCCTACTCATATTCAAAAAGGCACTGGAGCAAATTTAAATTCTGATAATTTCCTCCATTTGAGGGCTTCAATACCTATAATTTCACTTTGGAGCAGTTAAGAGAGATGGTACAGATGTTACTTTGAGGATTCTAGCTCTTTGGCCATGAACAATATGTTCTTAGTGCCATCCTTATTTTATTGTCATCAAAACAAGACCAGCTGATCTCACGATATAATAATTTTTAGTATCTGAGACATCATCAAGTACTACAATGAGCAATAGTCTAACCCAGATGGGTCAAAGTTTGCTAGCTATCTCCGACCCACTGACCAAAACTCTTAATTGTCCTTTTTTGCCACCACGCCCTAATTATGGAAATGCCTAACAGAAACCAAAATGATGTGGAAGCGTTGCAGGGCCTGAATAGGCAGCTTGAAGCCATTTTACAGGGGTTTTGTGTGGCAGTTAATGACAATCACAATTCTAGTGCGCAAATTTTCAACAACTGGAGAACTAACAATCAAATAAACTGGAACATGCTAAACATAGTATATTAAGCCACGGATAACTGCGGGGGCACCAATAAATGGATTTAAGTAATGACTCAACTTATTGAGGAAGTTGAACATAATCTTATCACTAAAGTGGACATTGCTTACCATGCTGAGGCGGTGAGGAGCTTTATTAATACGCCCAACGCGAAATGAGGGTGGGTGAACTGCACTATGGGAAGCAACATCAAGATTACCATCTGACTCCAGTACGATTTTCAATAGATCAGAGATTGACAAGCAGCCATGCAGCGAGATATTTAAGGATTGAGAGAATTAGTTTGGTCGCTCCAAAATATAGCAGAGATCTCCTCCAGTCAAACAATGAGCTATACGTCATTTCTATGAACTTCATACCTCAGAGACTGCTTACAAAAATGAATTGTATAAATAGTGCACTATCATTAATGAAGTGCGGAGAACTTGTGGATTGTGACAGTTCAAACAGAAGTTTCTTTAGGAGCAGGATAATAAAAACACATGGGAATGGCGAAATGAAGGCAATTTGTAGGATGGTAGATGTCATTGCTCTCTTCAAACCATGCCTCCTACCCAACCAGAGCTATTTGGAGATGAACTTTTGGAAAAGGAGGCTACCCAAGGAACGATACATCGGCCTACACACTCCATACCTACCTTTTTTTACTTGCTCTGCCTCCTTCTGTAGATATGCCAGCTTCTGAAATGAGTTAACCCTGAGCATGTGACCCAGGGCCTCGGATTTATACTACGTCAGTGACACTCTAATCAAGAGGTTTCAGTCCAGATTTCTACCAATGTTATGTAGTTATTCTTTCTAAGTTTGACAAAAATGGAAACGTGAAGTCATTTTAAGAATTAAAATTGCTTACATAGAGCAAGTAACTTTTATAAAGCCGCTAGCATGATTAAAATTTCAAATGACCAGAGTTAAAAACTTAATCATGCCCTACTTACTTGAGAGCATTAGACTTTTGCTGATCTTGAAAACGCAGTACTATGAGAGTTGGATCCCTTTAAATGCATTACCACTTAGAAGTCTGAATTTATGGTCAATTTTTTTAAGAAGAATAAATCCATTACCAAAAATTGTTGATCTTTTTTACCACGAGGCTCAGGTGCTTCTATGTGATAAAGTTATGGCGGAAGTTTGACATCAACATCAACCTCAAGAATGCCACTAAGAATTATCAAGAGCTGCATCATCTTTTGCTTCCAGGACTTGTGAATGATTTATATACACCACCAATGATTATATACCTGAAGAGGCGTAAAGTTACATTTTAAACCACCCAACTTGGAAGCCCAAAGAATTGGACCCTGCAGATTTATATGAAAGTAACAGAGGGACCACAGAAAGCTTTTCTCTTTCATTGAGAAAATTTTTGAAAATTGTTGCAACCTATCCAAAATATAGCATGTTGGATCTGTAAAGCTAAGAGGCATTACGTGACCTCTTGCTTTGAGCGCCTCCCTGGGATGACTCTATTGACCTAAAAGAGGGTGAAATCCATGGAAAAGAACCTCAGAAGTAAATTTGGGACGCTATACTGCCATCATAATCCAATCCTGCCTTTAAGTTATGAGGCATATGTGAGCTATTTTCATATAGAAGAAACTAATATAGGTATTCTTGCGGTATCATCTATCACCAGAAGTCAGAGCACTGCCATGAACTGAGAGGGATAAGAAGCTTTTTCTCGGCCATACGTCACACGATTTGCAAAACACAATCTTTTGGAGTGACTTAAGAGTCTCAATTCTACCTCTTATATAAGGATTAAACTCGCGCTCCAAATTAGGACATTGAACACCCGCTTCCTATGATAGGAAAACAGTACAAAGCTAAAATCAATCAAGTTGGTACTCCAAACTATTTTTGCAATACTTGTTGATTCACACTTTTTTTCCAATTTTATTTTTGTATCAATATTCACATAAACATAGTTTGGTTCAAGCCTTTGTTTAAACAGGCGCCCCTGTTATTCCAATTTCCAGTCAGTTTGCCAAACAATTAAGAATAACTTCTATTGCGGCCCACACTCAACGGTATTGAACATAATAGCCTATGTTTATTATGTGTGAGGGAGCATATAACACTTTACCAATGAGGTTTGGCTCTCTTTAGGTTAGTGCCCCCACTATTGAGCTTCATAATGACAACTACCAATTCTTGTTAGCACTAGCTTTCTTAAGTTTTATGGTTCCATTTTAATCTATGAAGAGAACACTTTAACTATCTTAGGTCAAAAGTTTTGCTTTTACTTATTTGAGAGAAATTCAGACTTCTCTAATTTGTAGTAATAACTATATCAACGTGATATAAGGATATTGTGTCCACATCTGTTACCAGCAAATTGCTCATATAATTTCTCCTCTACCTGCACAATCCTTGAGGATAAAGGCATCCCCTTAAAGCCTCTAAGGGCTGTGTTTTATACCCTTGAGATTAGTGGGTGGTGTCAACAGGGCTAAACCCAGAGTTACCAGAGAAATTTGCAAAAGAAATTTACCCCTTGGAAACAGTCAAGGGATGAATTTTTGCTCTCTTTGGGAGAATCTCTAGGTTACCAGGAGATCTGTGTATTACTTGCCAACCTAACTGCTTCCAAAATTTTTATCAAGAATGATCAGAAGATAGCGTTCAAAAACTTTACTCTACTAGAAGAGATTTGGTAAGTACATGAGTTCAGAAATCAGATAGAGTTTGGCTTGCCTGAACTGTCACTACTAAATTATGCAGTTGTTTCATTAGAACAACTCAATGGGTTACTTGAGGATATAAAGATCAAGCGATAGCCCTTATACAAGAATATGTTCAAGCGTTTGTGACAAACAACTACAACCTGGGATGCTCGTGGGGATTCAACAACATTTTGATACTGGGGATAAAAAAGCATACAATTGCATCTGATAAGGAGAATTAAGACCAGTGACAAAGAGGTGCAGAAGAAATTAAAGAGGCTTATATATTAAGGTTGATTGTGCCTTCGTGCAGACCTTGGGCCAGTCTGGTACACATAGATAAGAAAAAAGATGGCTCTAATAGAGTTGTAATTTATTATCAATGCTTAAATAATTTAGATAAAAAATTCTTATTCTTTACCATGAATAGACTATGTCTTGGACCAACTAGTGGGAGTCAAATGTCATGCAGCACTAGATCTCATTAACAGATGCTGGCGGATCAACCTGCCTCTTGAAGACCAGGAAAGGTGCACTTTATTACTTTAAAGGTTTGTTCCAACCAAATTAAAATGCCCCAAGTGTTATGCAACGCTCTGACACCTTTTCAGCAGACTATGGTTACTATTATGAGGAATTTAAGGTGATTGATTTTTAGTTTACTTTGACAATAAAATGTTTTGAAACTATCACCAAAAATTTATTACACCTGAGAGAAGTTTTTCAGAGGCTAGGCCAAGCGCAGTTAAAAAATTAAGCCTATTAAAAGCCAGTTATAAGCCTCAGATGGAGTTACTAGACTATATAGTCAACTCCTGAGGAATATGCCACAGCCTTAAAATATTGAAGCCATTAAATGAAAGAGAGAACCTGAGAGTAAGCGAGATATCAAAGTATATCTTGTATTATCTTATACTACCGTGGAGTTATATTGGATTAGCACAACTTGCCAGACCTCTATTACACCTGATTCATGGAGGAATCATCTTCCAATAGTCTCAAGAATACAAGGAATCTCTTAAACAGCTATAGAAATCCTTGACTGAATATCATATCCTTAGATATTCCAACTTCAATCAGCCTTTTATAGTACAATCTGACGCATCTCTCACAGCTATAGGAGCTCTAATCCTTCAGAAAAAATAATGGAGAAGAAGATCCAATAGCTTTCTGCTGTCATGTATTGGACAAGCACAAGTGCAATTACTCTGTAACTGAGCAAGAATTTCTATCTTTTTTATATGCGTATATACAATTTTGATTATATATACATGATTTTAATTTTACAATTGTCACTCACCATACTTTCTTATGATGGTTATATAATATTAGGAAGCCCAAAGGTCAGTTAGCAAAATGGCCTTAGAACGACAAGTCTATGACATTAAGATAGTCCATGATCAAGAAAATCCCACCAGAATGCTGATGGAATTTTGCAGCTGCCTGTTGTAGAAGCGCTAACCCCCTTTGAAGAACAACTATTCAAAAATGACGATGAAGAATTACTCTAACAAAAAGCTTACTATCTGCCGCACCATAGACCATCTATTGAAGTACACTAAAATCTGGGATGGGCAATTGTAAAAATTGTGGGAAATAAAAATAGATTAACCCTTTGACTTTACTCATCCAGAAATAATCATGCAAGCTCATTGCGCATCAGAAAGTGTAGGCCTACTTAATACTATAAAGTCAAATCAACAGTGGTATTATTGGGAATTCTTAGGATTTCCTTTTAAATGTTAATGAAATGCCGTGAATTTCAAGCCCATCAGTCTTATAAGTATACAACTACAAAAGGTTAGTTAAACCTAATGTTGAATGTCATACATTGTCCATAGAAATTATAAACCCTTCCCAACCAGCGCTTTAAAATTCAAATACATCATAGTAGCAATAAATTCACTTTGTGAATCAAAGCTCTGACAATCAGAGATCCTGAGGAAATATCAACTGCAAAAGCTATAACTTATCTGATAATACATTAGCATTGTTGTCAACAAATGATTTTAGGGACAAAGTCACTAATTTCACATCTCAAGTCTTTCCCAGGCTGGATGAGCTAATGGGATTCTCTGAGTTCTTACCATCCCTTATCATCCTAGGACCAATGGAATGATATAACATACTGACAGTACTTTAGTAAAATCTTTTGGAAGTTTGTCAACAATTCTCCATCTTTTTGTGGTCATATATATGGGCATAACTTTTTTTCTTATAATATTAGTTACCATAGCAGCATGGGATACTCACCTTTCAACTTTTGCATGATTGACTACTTATGCTACCGCCTTTGTTACATTCAATTATTAACAACGAGGATGAGATTCAACCATCTGAGTATTTTAACTGGCTGGTGAAAGCCCTAATTATTATCAGACCAAAGATTATGGGAGAATCTTGATAGAAAAATTAATCCAAAAGAGAGAGAATATTTACATAGGTTCACAGTGGCTAGTTTTTTAGTTGGCAATTAAGTTGCTTACTGCAATAACTATGGATTTGGTAGGACATATAATCTAGCTACTTTATGGAAAGGACCTTAAATTGTATTGATTGCTCACGGGCAAAGCATACACTAGTTTGAGCTTGTTTGATGAGAATAGTTAATTGCTTCACTTCAAATTTCTTTGACCTTATCATAAACCGGATGATTGTCCATTTAAGGTCAGGTTGTAAACCAAGTCAAATGAAGAAATTGTTGGATAATTAATGACTTGATTTTGACTTAAAAACTAAAATAATAGTATAATCCCAACTTCATTATTAGATTTTACCCTAATATGAGTTTCATTATAGTTGACCTCATATCTTACCATTCAGAGCCTTTTGACAAATTAATTCCCTCCCTTAGTTGCATTACAATATAGTTGATAATTCTCATCATAAGAACTCAGATGAATCTTGAAGAAAGTGTGTGACTATAAGTATCATTCAAATATTACAAATTCAAGATCGCTATTATTGGCAACTTTTGGTGGTTCTTCGTTTAGATCTTTAGCATAATCTTACCTGTACTAAAGGATTAAAACTTTACCGCGTAGTCATACTATTTGGTAGAAAGAGATGGACTGGTCAACAATAACATGTGCAAGTATCGTGTAAAGGGAATTCGCGCTACAAAGGCTCTTGTGGCGAAGTCTTTAAGAACAACCAACAAAAAGGAGACTAAACAATGCAATGCTCAGAAGTCTGTTTTTTTATATCAATGAAGACTTGGCTACTCTTTTATCACTATCACCTGGGGGAAGAGCTTATAAGGTTGTATTCTGTGGTCTGGACCCTATTGAGTGACTCATCACCATTGGACTTAATACTCAAGTAATTTTTAAACGGGAACTGTTATTGATAAAGTTCACTGAAGGTTCCTCAGAAATTTGGGTTCCTAACAGTAAGACATTGATGGACATTTCATTAGAGACAATGTTCAAACTAGTTCAATATACAAGACAAACACTGATGAATTGAACATTGGTCAATAAAAACTACTAATTAATGAGTCCATTAATCTACTCTTAATATACAAACAAAAAAGGTTTATAAGATTCCAGAACTCCGTCATTTAGCCCAAAGGAATTGGCTACTTTTTTAAACTAAGGACAAAGACCCTAAAGAATGGGAAGATCTTGCCTCTCAAAGGCCAGATATTTTTAATGAAAAAATGTTCCAGCAAGGATTAAAATATCCCTGACTTTATATTAATAAAGAACGCTTTATAACGCATCTTGTTTTGTTTTTCTTAAAGCTAAGGCGCACAAGTGCCCTAGCGAGGAATAATCTCACTAGGAAGCCCGCTGACGCTATAATGACCTATAATTGTAATGACTTTGAAGGAACTGATCAATAAAATTTATGAAACCCTGAAACCCAAGCTTGATATCTCAAAATACCAACTTTTTATCTCATCTGCCCACCCTAGTCTTAGAAGACAATCTGGACAATGATTATTAGGTAAGATGATCTCTCAAAAGTACAACAATGAACATGAAAGGGTTTAAACAATTAGAGAAACTTTGCAAGAATATTATTGTCAAAAATAGGAAACCTATAAATTTGTTAATGATAATCAGTACTTAATACCAATGCCAACATAGAAATGAGATATAATTATTAGTGCCCACAAGGTGATGAGGAATGTGTGATATAGAAAAAATATGGAGCAGTTGAGGCTGCACTATTATAGAGAAATGATGATTTTTTATCTAAGAAAACCTCAAATGTTGCTGGTAATGTCAAGCATAAGCCTTGAAAACTAAAGGCCAGGTCCAATCTATAAACCAAACCTTAGTTTTCTTAAAATAGTGACTCCATTAATGTTGTAATTCCACTTTAACAGTTTTGGGTAATTAAAGTAGATAGTGATGTCCACTGAACACTTCACCAAGTTTGTGGAGGCTAAATAATTGAGACTTAGCGCCACAATGAAGTCATGTTCATGATATAATTTATTATCATTGATATGAATACTTCCAATTATACAGACGGATAATGGGAACAATTTTACGTCTCATGTAATAACAAACTTAGTGAGCTGATTAGTATTCGAGAGATATTCTTCATGCTCTATTACCTGAGACCAATGGCATGTTAGATCAGGTATGTATCACATTCATTGATACAACTAAGAAAGCTAAATAGGACAAACTGGTCATTGAGCCTTAAACTACTCTCTAGATTTGCTTACTTAAGATATTACATTACACTCATCTACTGGCAATCGCCCTTCCAGTTGCTTTTTGTGGGAACCATAACGCACTTTCTTAAAATTAATACACATGTGTCTATGAAGAAAAATGAATTAAACTAAATATACAGAGAGCCTACTTAGGAACAATTCTAGCTATAGAGTGAAGCATACTCCAACGCGATGGCTCAAAAATAAAGTCTCAAAAGGTGAAGATAACAAGGATTTATGGACCTTACACAATTTCACCATGATACTTGGTTCTATATTATATTATTCATGAAATTAGATCAACTAGCAAACTTTAGTACATTTTACAAACAAAGAGATAATAAAACGTCCATCAACGCTTGCAATCTTGAAGTCACCATTAGAGGTAACCTCATTAGAGGGTTTTATAAAAAGCTCTTTTAGAGTTTCTTAGAAAGGCGATAGCTTTTAGCCACTAATTTTAAATAATCAAGTTGTCACCCAAAACTTGTTCTCTCTTTTGGTCAAGTCAGGAAATTGAGATTATGTGATGACCAAATCATATTACTAAACCACTTATTTTTAATTTTATATAAATAACTAGTTATTTGACAGGGGCCTTAATTAGGTAACTTACCCCTGCTCTAGCGTTAATATATAGAAATATATTTCTAATATATTCTCATGGGCTGCATCCCCAATAATTAGCTATGGATAAATTCAATCCTTGACTTCATGGCCGCGTAAGCTTGTAGTATCACTTGCTATAGATTTAGTTAGGAATCATCTCCAAGATCTGGTAGTCATTAGTTAAAATCAATGATCATTTCCTTGCCACCCTGCTGGCGCAAACCCAGAATACCTATTTACCATCCATTCACTTTACTCACACAGCTATTTAGCTCAATTCACTTATATTTTTGACTATCTTGCCCCCACATCATAATAAGATTGTTGTTGTTTTATCATGTATTATTACCCTCAGTCTACTGTCAGTAATCATTTTTATTAGGCCAATGAAATATTAGTTATAATATCCTAATACTAGGCACTAATCTATCAGTCTTCAGATTTTACTACTCAACTGACTAAAAACTGCTTTTTGCTGCTCAGTTATGCCTTTACAATATTAGTAATTATGGTATTTAGGAAGCATCTAATAAAAGACTGTTAACTTAAAAAGGGTTTTGTTTTTCTAGCAGAAGAATTTGAAGCTTACCAACAACCAAATGAACAACCTAAAAGCACCAAGCACTGTCGGTACTAGATTATATAGTGTACTTTATTTCATTAGATATATACTGTTTCTATTATTAATGATTTATATATTAATATACAAGATCTCTGTTATTATATAGATTACCTTTATTTAATATGCAAAACAAACTGTAAACTTTAACCAATGAAAAGAGGTAATTTTAATACAGTACTCACAGGTAAGTGTCCTTCTAAATTTGAGAGGAGGTAGCATATTTTATCTTGTAAATAAAGGATACCAAAGGCTCTAATTTTTAATAAACAAAGCATTGGATAGATGTACAATGCAAAGACAGATGTCTTTATGTTTTTTTATATGTTATTAGTTGTGCTATTAAAGATAGCTCTGATCACCTAGTAGGACACTTGAGTCAAAAATGAATATTATTAAAAACATTTATCCCAAATACAATAATAATAATATTTGAGGTGGGCCAACCTTGGGACAGGTATACTGCACTAATAGAGGGGATAGGGAGTAGGGAGCAAATATATAGGAGTGGAGGACAAAACCCAAGTATTGGGGGTAAAACCTTCTTGCGCATGTTCTGATAAGCAGAGATTACATGATATAACTTCACTAATTAGCTTAGACAGACTGAGGCATGGTGTGCGAATCCACATGTATTGATATCCTCTTGGCACATAAATGCAATTTCTGCCACGATGGGATTAGAACCCACATTGTGAGGGGTGATAGTGGGACGCCCATCCCAACTTTGCCACACCCCTCCCAAATACAATAATAGATATATAATAAATGGCGGCTCTGGTGTAGGTGCAAATTTCATTCTTTAAGCGCTTCAGCCAATTTTTTACTTTACCCATCTGATGAGCATTTAGTAAAATAATATATAGAGAAAATGAAGTAATACAGGCGTGACAGCATCTGAAATTGACTCAGTACAAGCTTTATAATTGAGTATTGGCTTGTGACTAAGTTACTACCCCTGACTCGATTAGCTGAGTTGACATGCATGGCTACACAAAAAAAGAACTAAATGCACATTTCAGTTATATTATCTACAGACTTTTTTCCTTCAAAAGGGAGATACTCTGGGATGATAAAAATATTTTTCAGGCAGCACAATATCAATTAAGATGTAAATATTTACTGACTAGTTATCAGAATTAGAGAAAAAATTTAAAAACAGCTTATGAAGTTCATAAAAGTGTACTATCTTTAAGATATGTTGTTTAATAATAGACTTTCAGCATGAAGCATTACAAGGTTTTAATGACTATCATCTTATAGGTTATCTAAGTCAACTAAGGCTCTAGAATTGCAAAAATGACATTTTATCTGGTTAGGTTTTTTAGGCTGGTAAAGTTATTAAACCATTGCTCATTTAGCATATGACTATATCTGCAGAATGTTACCTCATTGAAATTGCACACTCTTGAATACATGTACTTCTATGGATAACCTTACGTCAGATTATATTATCATTTATAAAAGCGCAAAGATAACACTGTATCATGATATTGCTTTAAGATGAAAAAAAATCATTTGACAAATTCCTGTTAGTCAATATTCTTTTCCAAAGTGTGAGCCTATTTTTATGGACGAGAAACTGCAAAACATACAATACTTTAGGAAATAATATTGGACCAAGGCTTTCAAAAGCTTAGGGATTTTTGATTGAATTTGCTATATACTTATACTATCACCTATTTAATTTTAAGCGTACCTTCTTAACTTAGATATGCATATTCTATGGGTCTTTTGGATTTAAGAGTAATTTTGTTTCTGTATAACATAGACATTCACCATACTAAAAAGGTTATATAGCACAGCTTGCATATTAAATAAGCCACGTTCTACAGGAATTCTACATTTTTTTACTATTGTAAAAATTTACTTAAGGGTTTTTTTATTATTGACATACAACCCCAGTAACCTTTTTACTGCACAGGTTCAGTTTCTTGTGAACTTCATCTGCGTTGTATAGTATATTAGATTATTGGTTGATAATAGTATGAAGACTATTATCTGTAGTTGAGTGTGAATTTTTATATCTCAGCCCAACGCTCAGCCAGTATTCCCAATTAAATACTTGAGATGTTGTGATCTAGGGATTCGTTTCCTCATTCTGTCCAACCCAATATTCTCTGAGATTCCCTGGTGACAATCACTCTGGTCCAACATACAGTTGGCAGCAATCTCCAAATGTTTCTCCTTCTTCTCTAGATCCCCGCTCAGATCTTTACTCTTTTCCCCAAGAGTCTTATAATTATTGTACACAGCAATAATATCCTTAAGAATAGAACAATGTAAAGCTGATAATAGTTTACTACTTAAACCATATAGTGGATGAAAACTATAGAGCTTTTTTACTTAATGCTGTTCTCATAAATAATGTTTTTCTAAATGCTGTTTTTATGTTTTTTCCTGTTAGGAGTAAATCTAGGAAATTTTTAGTGGGGATTCATTTGTCTAACCTTCAGTTGACACCTCTTTGATGAAACGGCAGCTGTTGCCATTTTATCACCCATCCTTGTTTAGCTGTGATGGTCTTCACCATTTTGGCTAGGATTCCATTGTTGGAAATCCTTGAGACCTAAACAGAAAGAGTCAGAAAAAATGTCCCTAACGTTTTTCTCTTAATCTAAATGAACCAACCATATTTGGCTAGCGACCTGCTTAGGTAATGGGACTTATTATCCATAAAGGCAGGTCACACACCAACAGATTGATTCACTAGTTGCAGGTAGCATCACTCGCCTCGCAACTTGCTATTCATTCCCAATTAGTACACCTGATAGTTAATCACTATCAGATGCCCCTATTTTGTCAGTATCTCCACCCAATGATATCTTAAGTATTTGTCTAGATTGATCCCCGATGGATATGACCAGAGAAATATCCCAAAATCCCCCAAACGTAGTTACTCCAAAACTTGGGCCAACTAATTTCCAATTCACTTCGCCTTAGGGAATTATCCCCTAACAGTTCCTGGTAATCTAGAAGGCTGGGAATATGGGCAAAAATCCCAAAACCCATCCATTAATAAAAACTTGGAATTTTAAATGTCAATAAAATGGTAAGTTCCAGGTGCTATCAAAAATCTTTAAAAATACATAGATTAAAACCAAACTTGATAAGTTGGTCAGTATTAAGAGTGACAAAAATATTGACAGCGTAAAGTTTGGGAGAGATTTACCCATCTTATTGGGTTCATGTAAACATAAAATCTATCTGGTGCTAGTAAGTAGTCATAAAAGGGCTATAATTTTGGGAATATACAGGCTTGTGTGGGTGATAAACAACAGTGCTTATAAAATTTTCCTAACCTTTAAGCCTTAAACACATCAAGTAGTTCATAATACCTACTTACTTGAATTCAAAATTCAATTCTGATGTAAAAATTTCCCTTTATCCTCAAAAATTTTAAGTAGCCTGACATAAGGAGTAAGACCTTAGTACTCATTTAGTTTAAATATATAAGACACATCATGCAAATCTTGGTATTTTGTTTCATCAAGCATGTCATATAAGAATTGTCAACATATTGTGATGTTTATTTTTATAAATTCTGAATATTCTTTTATTAGGGATATTTTGATATTGTGTTGCAATATATTACATCACTTGCATCTTTACTCCAGTTTCAAAAAAGTGTAGCAACTAATATAGAGAAACAGATTGTATTTACTTATAGATGCCAAGATTAGTAGTTGCTGAAATATTTATAAATAAATGTGAATTATAGTTTGTCACAGTATATCTAAGTTGATAAAAAATCACAATCAGACTAAGCTCTTTGGATGGGGTTTACAATAGTTTCTTGAGGACTCAGGTCACCTGTAGCCTATATATTAATCCTGAAATGATGGGAAAACTCTAATCCTAAAAGAGCAGAGAAATAAATATAAAACTATGCATAAAATAAATAGTCAAAAAGGTACTTCATTATTCTTACTGGTAAAAAGAAGATATATGAGTAAAAAAAATTTAATGCACTAATGCTAACCTTTTATTTTCATACAACTCTAAACAAGTACTTTTCTTCAAGCCTCTCAGCCTAATATAAGAGTTAAGATTGATAGTAATCTGGCAACTTTCTCCTTTAAGAACTTTTCCTAATTGGACAAGACAAATTTCAAAGATAAATATTATTGCAAAATTGTAGGTTATATCTTTATTTATGAAATAATGGCTCAAGCAGAGAGATTCCTATATAGTTTTCTTTAAGTACTATAATCAGCCTCATAATTGCCATTACTGAACTCTTTATGCCATCGCCACAGGCTTATGTAATACAATAGTAGGACTGTATTCCCTATTCGATTTATTGTATAAATCTGAAGCTAAATAATTATTAAGTGGTAGCTCATGTTGTCTCAGACTCTGTATTGTCTATTACTATAACAACAGTTGTATTAATAGGTAGGAATTAATATATCTTCCCTGCTAGCAATAGGCCATATGCCTAAAATTTTTCAGTTGCAAAGCTAGCTAACTAGCTAGTAATTATAGAGTCAATAAATATAACAATCATATTAATGAAAGATTATTGGATCATAAGCTCATGTCTGTCTAAATGGGAGTTTCCTAAGTGTCTACTTCACATTTTTTAGGTTTTTTTAGAAAGGCGACCAGGGGACAGACACTTACAGAAAGAATGTGAGAGAACAAAAAATAAAAAAAATAAAAAAGATAATCCAGAGTGTCAGAGTCACCTCATGTTGACAGATAGTAGCACCAGGAGTTAGGAAAAGGGGGAATGCTCAGGAAATTCATTATGCCACAAAAGAACATGAATGGAGGAAAGGGCTCACAACTAGGAACTAAATGGGGAACCAAGAGGAATTCAACCTTAGATGACGTGTTGATATGTGGCCAAACAGCCAGGCTTAAGAGTGATCTAAAAGGTGGGAGTATAAGCAATAAACTAATTCACAAAAGGAGAAGCTGAGTTAAAGAAGGCATCCAGTACAATGATGTGTATTCTTCACAACAATTTCACCACAATTAATTCATGGAGTGAAGAAAAAAAAATTAAATTCATGTTGAGAGTGAAAATTTTCTTAGACAGTCTGAAAATCCTGCTCGTTACTGATAGAAGAGACACAAAACTTTACGCCAGATAGCCTTAGAAAGTGGACATTTTTCAAGAGGGTGTACTAAATATCCCATGTTTGCCGCACATTATACATGTTTTTGAGAGTAAATGGACCGCTCTGCAGTGTAGTATACCCTATACAAGCATCTCCACACTTGAACGCGAGCTCTGGGCTGCAATAAAGAATGATTTGCATTTTTCAAAAAAAATTTATGGATGTCCAAAGTTTAAGGGATGTCAAGAATATAAAGATAGTCTACACGAGCAAAGATACGTGGATTGTGAGGCAACATGTTGTTCAAATTAACTTGCTCATGGTCTTCTTAGTTGTTAGTATAGTGGTTGACCCCTCTGGGGAGTATGACCACTTATGCAGCTCTTCCACTCTGCGTCCCACATGGCCAGGAGAATCTTCTTGAAGTTTGCAGGGATCCAATGGGGACCTGCAGCGGAGGGGTGTGACGCCAGGTATTTGAGCAGAGAATTAAGGTGTATAGGATCTCTAAGGTGAATAACACGTGCAAAGTTGGACCTTACAGCGTTGGACTAATGCTGGGGGAAGTACCAGGTTAGTTACCTGTGAAATCCAAGAGCCAAGTATACAGGAAGATTGGTCAACGTAGTTGATGAGCCCCATATTGCCACTGTGCCTTGGGCCAAACAGGTTATTAAGTCTCACAAAGATTTGGTGGACTAACCAGAGACACCCCTGAAGGAGAGCATATAGTGATAAAAAAGGATGATGTAAAAGTGGTATAATGTGCAGAAAAAATTGATAGACAGAAGCAGTGAATTGGCATCACTACTTGACTAGTATAGTTAGTATGCTGGCCTCTGAGGGAAGCGATGCGCTTAGTCACTTTTTCAAGGATGTGGTTCTCCATCATGGTGATGGCGTAACCTCCTGACTTAGGCTTACTCTCAGGTGGCATACAGGTCCCATGGTGGGCATGCAAGCAAGATTAATTTCAAAAGGGCGATGTGAGAGGAGCTAGTAAAGCGAACAAGGGAACTGGAAGCTGGTGTATGTCACTGACATAAGGAGGATGTTGTCTAGAAGGTTTAGTATCTGACAAGAAAGATGATCTTTGGCTTATTTGCATTGAGAGCTGTTTCTTTATCATAAATCACTCCTGAATGGTAGATTCAAGGATGCAAGCATCATGGGGTTGGAGATAACAACCACTTAGTCATCTGCGAATGCCAGAACTTTGACAGGTGCCTGACCATGGACATTAACACCAGTAAGACGAGAATCTATGTTGGATAATTGGGTCAAGGTAAATTTGTACAAGAGGGGACTTAAAAAGCCCCTTGGCGTTGAACTTTTTGTGGGAAAACAAATCATTCAGGAAACCTTATCTACGGGATGAAATGTTGGCTGATTCAGTAAGCAGCAAAACAATTAATAACCTAGCTGGAAGCTTAGACCTATGGAAGCAAGCCCTAAGATATTTCCCTTTAACCCGGTAATAAGGTTTTTGTTAATCAAGGAAAACAAGTTTTCAGTAGCAGGTGATTGGCAGACATTAGTTACTGTGTGGATGTTATCCCAAATAGATCCTCTTGAGATGAAGTCATACTGTGCAGGGGAGATCACATCTGAGGCAACCTCACCATAACGCTAAGCCATAATTTAATAAAAAGTTTAATATTAGTGCTAGTTAGGAGATAGAGCGCCATTTAAATAAAATCTAACCTTTCACTATTCTTAAAAAAATTAACATATATATTTTTAGTCTCCAGAAAGGAGGCACGTCCCCTGAAGTTATTTATTCATAAATGCTTTAAGAGATTGAATATACTATAAAAATACCGCTTATAAATCTCATAAGAAATCCCATCAGGGCCTATGAATTTCCTGTTTAGTGCATGCAAACAGCATCTCAGAGTTCATCCCAAGAAATTAGATTTAATAAATATGGGATAACGAGTGATGGTGCAGATATGTGCACCTTTAAAATTTTTCCAATATTGAGTCTCAACAGGGCCATACTTATAAAACATGAAGTAGAACATATGTACCTCATCTGATACCTCTGTCAGCATTTGCTGAAATTGTAGTATCTGATCCTCTAAACCTATGCACAAACCATAGTTGTTTTAGGGGAGTAAAACTAGTGGAAGAAGTAGGTAGAACATGTTTCTACGCCATTAAATTTTTTCTTTATATTATACATTAATGTGGTGTTGGTGTTCACAAACTAATGTTTTCAGGCAGGCAGATACCTCTGCCCACTTGCGTCCCCATACAGGTTGTAACCTGCAGAAAAACATTTCTCTCAGGGTGATCAACTTCAGCCAAGGTGCGCTTAATGACAGCTTAAGCGGTAAAAAATTGCTGCATTGATATGTGTCTGGTATGTTTTACAGTGTGAATCTTATGATATGGGACTAAGTAGTCATAGGGTCTGCACAAAAAGGTGTCATATATCCTGTGAAAAAATAACTAATTCAACTCAAATATTAATTCCAGATAAAGTGAGAGTTTCCAGGAAAAGCTTACTCCATCTAGGCGCTTGTTTAGTGGGAATGATGGAGTAAATGACACCAAAAGCTAGACAGTGGTCATAAAGATCAATTATTGTAAATAAATAACTTAGTAAGCTTGGGGAAAACCCCAATGGCGTGAGTATGAGGTCTATGCGCGACATAGACATAAGTTGGCTGCTACAAAAATGAAGGCAATTCATAAAAGGAAGCAGGGGAGTATTTTTAATTAGGATATCAAGAAAAGCATGATAGCCCTTAGGATGTGAAGCTCATTGTTCACCTATATACTTCTACTAATAAAGGCCAACAATTGACAGTTGGGTTTACCCAACAATTCATGTCACTAACAATGAAGGTGTTAGAGGGAAGGGGAAGGAGAGCAAGGTCAGAAAAAACTCCCTGAAGAACCTGTGCACAGGTTGGGGCATAAACGCTTACAATTGTGTGCACCTCATTATACCAATAGAAGGTAATGGCTAGTATGCAGTCGGTCAAGGTGTAAATTATACAAATAAATTTAAACTTGTGGTTCGCTTAGACTAGAGTCCCATAGTGCTGCAACCAATAGGAAAGTATATTAAGGATCATGGTTTCTTGAGCCTCCTCCATCACTTGTGGACCGTGGGTCTCCTTTATTGCCAGAATGTCAACAGAGGGACTTTTTAGGAAACTCAGTTTCTTGGTCTTGGACAGTATGGCCTTTAAACCCACAATGTTTAAAGTACCTATTTCTACTAAAAGTAACGGCGCGCCTCAAGAGTGATTTAAAGGGCCCCCAGCCTTAACCCTTTGCTTTCCATGGGCAGCGTGGAATCCTAATTGCAAGTACCATACTCATGGGTGGGGGCAGGACTATAGTTGGCACCATTCAAGGCTGCAGACTTTCCCCTTCTTACCTTTGATATCTAGATTTTTCAATGCAGTGCTCGCATGGTGCAACAACAATGAAATTTTTTTGAATTTGGATGGGTTTTATGAGATTTTAATCAATTTTAAAGCTCAGTTTTCATGTGAGGATGTGCAAAGTCATGGCTGTTACAAATTGGCGTCCATATTATATTTGGATAAGGGTTGTTAGGTGGCGCAACCTAACTGGCTGACAGTGTTGGCTGATTGGTTCATTGCAGAAAATTACTCTATGTCTGCCTGAATCTGGTCAGGCGAGATGGAGGTTTCTGCTAAGACTTTTGTCTTACTGCGGCCTTATGGCCTGTTAGGCCTGTTTAAGTTCTCTTGGGGAAATTAGATCACCAATTACATATTGACCAGCTTTTCCAAGTGAAAGGCTTGAGTTGTGTCTATAACTTTGGCATAGTCAGGATTGCATTCATCCATTTTCTCAAAGAAGAACTAAGGTTCTCTCATGCCTTATTTGACTGGGAAATTATAAAATTTGTGTCCAAAAGCCAAGCAGTGACTGCATATGGGCGGTGCGCTATCCACCGTTGCCCAGAATAATCTATACCTCTTGCCATCAAAAGTAAAATAGCTAGATGAGGGATTTTGGTAAACTCTCTTACACATCATCGGTTGTGGTAGCTCCTGTGATATCCTTCCAAGTACTAAGGCTAGGCATAAGGTAGAATCGTTGTATTAAAAACTGTTTATTTATTCATAATTTCCTAAACTTTCACGGGGATGCTTCTTGATGACCTTGCAAGACACATTCAACAGAAGTTAATTGGATGAGATAGAAAATCTTTAGATCATGTCCAATGCGTGCACTTGGTTTGACCACCAGTTGATCCTCAGTGAGGTTGACCACATTGCGCACCTATGCAGCGTCATTTGCTTCACCAGCCATTTGAAACCAAAAGTCCACCCATAGTGGATAGTATGGGTTGTTACATAAACAGTGTATGGGACGGTTTCTCTTGGGATTCACCAACCTTTTTTAAAGTGCCAGCTAATCCAATTTATAAGAAAGGCTTAAGTTTTTGTTTAACCAAATATAAATGCTGAGAATGGGTGCTTTTTTAACTGTTACACTTGATTTAAAAGCCTAACTATACTGATGAGAAACCACTTATTTCTTGCTTTGCGCCTGTCCTATGTTGTCCGCAGGGCTTTTGTGTCCCTTGGACGGTGCCAATACTTGCGCTGTGCCCTTCACAACATTTGCCTAAACTTTTCCATGCTTTGGATCTTCTCTCATGCTACTATTATGTGATTATCATATTTGTCAGTGTGGATTAAATTGAGTTGCAATAGTGATAGCCCACTTCACATTTAAAAAACAAAATACAAGAAATAGTTCTCACCTTTTCCTTTGATTGTCATTATGACTTTTCTGTTTTAACCTCATACCTATATTAAAATTATTTGAAATATACCAAAGCCATATTAAGAGGGAATGGTGGAAAGAGTGTTTTGACAAGGTAAAAAAGTCTGTAATCAGATGCCGCTAATTGATAAGCATTGTTGACCATTCCTGGCCATCAATTGTCATTTCTGGCCATTGTTCAAGCATTGGTGTTAATACATGCCATTGTAGCTTTTATCTATAAGATGCTAATAACATTTGATGATCAGTCTTGTGGTAGACGCCAGGCGTGAGATTTCAAAGTACCCTGAAATTAGGCAAAGAGGTTTATGATCTGCGTGAGAAGATTGGAGAAAATCTGATCATTCCAAGATTTTAGACCATTGTAATGTGAGCTCATTCTATATTTCTCATCCATGATTGCAAGTGTACAAACTATATACAGTACTGGTAGAGGAAGGCTTAGAGCTAAATAAGTTGTTTTTTTGCAGAATTTTTGTTAAAAAAGAGGTCTTAAAATGGATTTAAACTAGAAATAATTGTTTTCAAACATTAGTACCTCATCATAGACCAATACTTTTTAAATAAGGCGCACTTAAGACATTGGTGATTAAAGTCTACCTCACTTTTGGAATACACCAGACAGTCTTTGAAAGGGAATTTAGCCAAAGTGTTTTACTGTCTTAGAGCCTTGTACAGAATCAGAATATATCAGATGCTGGGTGGAAGAAATTATTTGTGCAATTTGAGCCCAATACCAACAACCTGAGACTTTATTTAGTATTGTGCCCCTCCCCCGCCAAGTTTCTAAGAATTTGTGGTCTTGATGGTGGTCTAACTTAGGTTTTGGGGGTGGTTTTCTTACCTTAATTTAACCACGTTTATAAAATGTTTTTATTGCCTTGTCAAAATATTTATTCCAATTTTTTTTGTAAATCTCCCAAATCATTGCCAAGTTCATTGCTAATTTCAATATCTAATATCCCATCAAATAAGGTCATTATCCTGTGCCGCAATTTTGAATGACTACCCACCTAGATAAACTGCCCAATTGCATAGCCACCAGTAATATGGGCTCTTCCACTGATAAGGCAGCTTTGTGTTGGTCAAAATCTATTTCTACAGGGATCATAATGAAATTGTTTCTGGTTGTCCCTGGACTTAGGACCAGCTGACGCCCCACAAAAGATATGGGTTACACATGTGAATCTGTATCATGCGGCGAATGACTTGGCCATATCAGCTGGGAATGTTTTTTAAACAGTGTACAAGGCTCATACTCCTTTCTTGTTTGTTTTATACAGGGTTTTTAGGCAATTGGTGCTGTTTCAAATTTTACTAAAGGAAAGTATATATACTCAGTTTTTTCTTGTGCTCCAGCGTTGTTCTCATTGACAGCATGTGGGAAATGTACCAAAAATTTGAGATGATGAAGATGTTGATTCCCTTCAAAAATGGACTTTGAGGTTCAGGCGCGCGTTTACTTCTAATAGCTCATTTGAGCCAACATATTTGTTAGCACAATTTATAAAAAACCCTTAACCGCCAAGCTTTTTTTAAATAATATCCCCAGGTAGCTGAACATCTGCATGGGATGTAGTAGAATTATGCAGGATGGTGGGTTGAAAATAGATATGACAATCTTTACTATGGCGGTTTTCTCATTATTGATTTTTGTGTTTGATGCTAATTGGTAGGAACTAGGAAGCTATTTAATGCCTTGAAAGTCGGCTTAGGAGCTAAACCTACAACCATGTCATCAGTAAAGGCATGCATTTTAATAAACCAATGGTTGGGTTGGATAATTATACAAAGTTTAATTTATTTCACTTCAAACAGGATGTTTGGGCAAAGTTGAAAAGGATAGGGGACATGGGATTGAATTGGTGGATGTCCTGCCCAATTAGAATTATATCCATAAGACTGTTAGATGTGATAACTTTGGTCATAAGTTCTAAATACAGAGTTGAGATCCAAGATAAAAACTTCCTGGGGATTCTGACTGCTCACATTGTTTTGTGCAGGAAAGACCATGCTACCCAATATCTTGCCTACTCCATGTAATAAACATAAGATAACTATCCTTGTACCCTTGCAAGTACTGCAGGAAGCTCTGAATTGAGCTAGTACTGCCTTAGATTGTTTGACCTTTGATGGACAGATATTAGCCCTTTGGAAGCACGTGACAGTGATATCATTAGGTGGATTTATAGTGTATTTGTGAAGAGCTTGTAGTCAGCTTTTAAAAGGATTATTGGGTGCTGTCAGACTCTGGTGGTTGACTCAAAAATAAACCTTCAACAACCATCAGATCGGGTCAATTATCCTTATAAAGCTTGAGCTAACACCCATTGCAATTATACAACTCTGGCCGATTATCTCAACAACAATTCAAATGAGTAATTTATTAGGCACTCAGCCCAAATATACTCACATATTATGGCTAATTCTGATGCATCAAATCTAGGCAATTGGTCCCAATTATTGAAACACAAACCATTCAATAATACATGAAATAATTCGAGGACAATCTGAAGTTATGTTTAAAAGTCCCATGGACAGTTAAACAAATGAACAACGTTATCAATTTTCCGCCTGAGGGCAAAATTTGTATGTCGATACATGTAATCAGCATGATAGCACTTACATGGACCACCCAAAGTGGGTTACTTAAGGCTATCAAGGAAGAGGCCTGCCAATGTCCTGATTAAGGGTGCGTCATTTTCTTTAATTGAGGCCAAATTTTCACATAAGGTGTGTCTCATCAGCAGTATGATGAAACTGAAATCCTGAAGATCTTAGGACAACTTTGCATGCTTTTATCACAATTTTTGTACCTGAAATCCTCCCAATTTTGTGAATATTTTACCACCAATGAACCTAAGAAAAGGTTTCAGTCGTAGGCTGAACTGAGTAGCAAAATAGCTGTTGAAATTTTATGCTGGATGTGGCCAGGAGATGCCCTAGAGGTATAAATACTGGCGCCTGGCCTAATGACCATTATCAAATAAATAGCTTATAATAAAGTTACGTTTATTTTATCCTGTTCCTGGTTTTTTATCCCAAATCCAACCTAGGAGAAGTGTCAACAAACTGCAAAGACTGAATCCCCAGTTTGTATATAATCCTGCCTCAGATGAAGTTTCTGATTATAAGATAAGAAATTATGCCCAAAATCGGCCAGAAGAGTCGAGGCAAATTTAATAGGCCTAGTGAGTTAATAGACAGTTCAAATCCCATAAACCACAGGCACTATCAAGGATTAACTATCAAAACTTCAGCCCAAATAGATGTGCAAGATATTAATTTCCAAGCGAGCGATCCTTAGAATTTGACAGGTGCTAGTTCTAAATGCTCCAATGGATACCCTTATTGTACAGGAGCGCAGCTCAGGTTTCATAAACCCCTGGTATTTAATGCCCAGTGTTTTTTACCATGGTACCAGGCATTTGAAGAAGAATATTGAACAGATGAACAGTTTAGAAGAATTGTCAAATAAGCCTACTCAAGTGCTTAGTGGAAAACCTTCGATCTACTTTACATTTTGATTGACTAGTAGCAATATGTCAGCTGTTACAAAAAATTCTCTCAGGGTTAACTCAAGGCCTCAATTTTCATAAAAAAAATGACAATTGGCTTAGGTAACAGAATCAAAGGATGTGAGGCAACAATTTCATTATATACCTCATGAGGCTACAAATTAAACAATGCCCTCAAAAGAGTACAAATCTGGATTTAGCCCAAAGATAGACTTAAATAACACAAATTTCATCTGGTTGGGTTATTCAAAGCACATTTCTCACCTATAGAATCTGTGCAACAAAGGAATTCATGAACCCAGAAGTGATATCCAATGTATAGCCCTAATTCATATCTGGCCTTCATTAATTATATTGTTCATTTTCTTATGGGATCTTATTGTTGGAAGTAAAATAAAAATCCTAAAACTATCTCCTAATAAAAGTACGCCAGTTTTTAATCTCCGTTTTTAATGACTTTGCTTCTAAAAGTCTCATTGCCTCTTACCGTAAAACAGATACTCTATTTGATAAAACCTAAGAGGTACTTGGCCACTCTAAAAATAAATAAATTACTTGCAAAGAACTTAGAGGCAACTCAAATATTAACTGCCAGGCTTCTGGATGTGTTTCAGTGTAAATCTTGACATTAATGAAATTCCTGAGATTACAGATTTCATCAGTCAGATCAATAGGATATGTGATACAGTTGAATTAAATAATTGCATATCAGATGAATGATTGTAATGAAAATGTTTGATTAATCATTTAATTTACTTTATTTGCAATAGTAATGAGTCAATTAATTGCATCAAAACGAATTTATGACGAGACTGAGACGATTCTAAATGCCTTTTAAAATCACATACAAGTTGCAATCCCATAAGCTCCAGAGAAGAATAGTGCACTGTTTAAAATCAATTAAGCTTAGGATAATCCAGGAAGTTGGATGGTATATAAAACCAAAATAATTCATTTGATTATCTTTGCGGTCAATAAAATTTTTTTCATGTAAACACTATTAAGTTTATTTACTAAAGCTTTATCAATACCAATCTACCACCCCAGCCTACAAGAAACTCCCTTTCAACTTTCCCCTTTTAAAACATATCTTTAGGCAACTCCTATACCAGCTTACCCACCGTTCCTTATACCTGGACACCTCTAGTGTCCTTGTCATACTGGTTTAAATCCCTTGGTTATGCTAGTTCATGGCTAACTACCCTAAACCAGGACAGTAGTACACCAGTCCTTGAAGATTTGACTACCCAAATTTGCAATAGAGATTCTCACCGCGTTTTTAATATTGGGGGCTTTTATATCTACCTTGTTAATAGGAAGTTACCAATTGCTGGTGCGGATGTTTTCCCCAGTAAAGAAAGATAAAACAACTTATAAAGGTACATTAGGGCCCATTCAAGTGCAGGAAGTTAGTGTGGTCAACCATACACCTATGACTTACCTAATAATTCTCTTGAAAAAGAAATTATCTTTAATTAAAGTGAAATAAAGTCTTACGTTGTTGTTGGCATATTTTAAAGCTTATCCTGAGACCTTTTCAGATGATACACGAAAATTATGGAAGTGGGTTCACAACTCACTGGTGATGTGCTGAGTTGGTTTATAAGTAAATTAGAAGAGAATGATAATGTGTGCAACAACTATGAGGAATCAAAAAGTCAATTGTTACAGCAGCAACCCACACTAAAACCAGATAAAAGGCAAGGATAGCCATGATGAATTTTCAGCTATAAGGGAAACAGTTGAGGTATACATACAGATGTTCCTGGATATTTTTCAAAAGACATAGTTAGATAAAGAAATGGGAGAACATTACTTCAGACAGGGGTTAGCAAGCCGCTTAGCAGATTTAATCAGACATCACCCCACCACTACGCTGGCAAAAAAGTTATGATATCACAAAGAACCTTTTTTGGTGAGTGTTGGAGGACCAGAAGAATGCTGTACTTAAGAGATTTTTAAGAAGATAAACCCCAAACTATCGTTACCTCATTAAAGAATAATATACAGTCTTATCCATTATAAAGTTTGAAGTTACATGTTGGAAAGAAGTGTTTGAAAACTATGGCTTTTCTGGATAGTGGGGCCTCACGGAACTTCATCTCAGAGCATGCAGTGAAAATTCTGGGCTTTTATGCAAAAAAACTTTTGATGAAAGTAACCTTGGGTAATGATGAACAGTCTTTAGCTTAACGCTGCTCATGTTGCATTAACTTTAAGTTTGGTGTAATTAAAATAAAAGTTGAGTTTTGGGTCCTGCGTAGTTCACCCTATCCTGTAGTTCTTGGATATCCTTGGTGGACACAGGTTAAATTCAGCACAATTATGAATGGAACTCTACCACAATTAAGATAAAGGATAAGCTCTTTGAGTGTGTTAGAAGAGCATAATAGTTAAATATGTCTGCAACTGTAAAACAGGTTGGTCCATTGAAGCCTTGCAAAGGAAAGATCCCTGAGTATCTCACGTAATGAACTTCATTTTTTGGAGATGAGGAGGCTAAGCAACTACCAGCTCATGGATCCTTTGATCAAAATATTAATTTACTAGAAGGAAAACAGCCCACCCATGAACACATTTATAGTTGCAATAAGAGGGAACAAATTGCTCTGAGTAGTTATCTAAACAATGCTTTAGAAGGAATTTATACGGGCTTCCCACTCCCTGTTCATCACCCTTATTGTTTGTTAGTAAGAAGAATGGTGGACTATGGCCAATTATAAACTACCTGAAGCTCAATGATATAACCATAAAGAACCGGTATCTCTTACTTGATATTGATCACTAGAGTGATCAATTGTCTGGAATTACAATTTTTCAAAGTTGATTTGAAGGATGCATTCAATTAGATACCTATAAAAGAAGGTGATTAGTGGAAAACAGGGTTTAAGACATGATTTGGGCTATTTGAGTATCTGGTGCTGCCATTTGGGTTGTGCAACGTACCTAGTACATTTCAACAAATGATTAATATGGTGTGGGTGGCTACCTGGACCACTTCTGCGTAGCCTACCTTGATGGTATTTTGATCTACAGTAAGCGCAGGAGGAACACTTACTGCACTTGAACTTGGTCTTGGAACAGCTTGGAAGGTACAACTTGCATGTAAAGCTATCAAATATGAGTTTGCACAGGAGGAAGTTGAATTTCTTGGTTATGTTGTGTGCAGGAATAGGTTCGCCATGGCACCTAGCAAAGTGGATGCGATCACATCTTGGCCTATACCTAATAGCCAAAAGGATGTTTGTAGTTTCTTGGGATTGACAAACTTTTGTAGGGATTTTATCAAAGACTTTTCTTCTATTGCGTTACCTTTAAAACGGCTTACATAAGAAAATGTTCCATATAAATGGTCTCAGGCAGCGGAAACATCTTCTTCTAAATTGAAGGCTGCCTTTTTTCTGACCTGTGTTGGCAATGCCCAATGATGAAAAGCCCTTTGTGTTTGAGACTGAGCTTCAGGATATGCTCTTGGGGGGTTTGTTGCAGGAGGGGGATGATAATAGGTTGCATCCCATAGTCTACTATTCTAAGAAAATCATCCCAGCGGAATGTAACTATCCAATCTATGACAAGGAAATATTGGCCGTAGTTAATGTCTAAAACACTGGCGCTGGTACCTGTGTGAGGCAAAGTACCCAGTGAAAGTTTTGACAGACCATAAAAACTTGACTTACTTTTTCACCCCATGGCAATCTAACAAACGTTAGGCATGATGGGCACTTACTCTGGATGTTTACGACTTGGACATTGATTACAAACCTGGGAAAGTTAATGGGTTCTATATTCCTTAAGCCGGCGTCCTGACATAATACCTGAAGAAAGGGGAAATTACTGAGTTTAATTCACAAGTGCTTCTGAAGACCCATGGTCCCGCTGCATTATAATAATCTTTCACTAGAGGGCCGTGGAGATGATATTTTGGATGTTCAAAATGATGATGATTTCCTTCAGAATGTGAAGAATGATCTCATTCAAGAAGTAGACGGTGTGTGGTACAAAAAGGGTCACTCGTTAAATGGTCAGTCAGTATTATGGAAAGATTGTTTTTATGTACCAGAAGGATCTTTAATAATTGGATTTCATGCGCAAGAACCACGATGTAGGCATGGCAAGGAACCCTGGAAAGAATAAAATGATCCAACTGATTCAAAGAACTTATTGATGGCCTGGTCGTAGATGGGATGTATTAACTTATGTGGCAGGATGTGAGGTATGTGGGCGCACCAAGGTTTATAGAGGACTTCCTGAAGGATAATTACAACCATTTTCAATCGCACAAAAGCCATGTGGTTCAATATCCATGGATTTTAACGTAGAGCTACCCCGTTACCAATGATTTAAGGCAGTATTGGTGGTGTTAAATAGATTTACTAAAATGGCTTATTTTTATTTTAACTACTTTCAATGTCACAGCTAAAGAGATAGCTCGTCTGTTTTTGAGAAATGTATTCCTGCATTAGGGTACTCCCAAGAGGTGATCTCTGACAGAGGTCCTCAATTCACATAATTTTTGGAACCAGCTCCCTGTAGACCTTAGAATCAAGAGACGTTTATCCACCGCATACCATCCGCATACTGATGGACAGAGTGAGAGAGTTAATCAGGTGCTAGAGCAGTACCTGAGATGCTATGTTAATGCGGAGCAGGACAACTGGTTGAGTAGTTGCCTATGGCCCAGTTCTGTTATAACTCTAGATCTTTCTTCAACTTGAATGTCACCA
Organism: Massospora cicadina; assembly: GCA_022478985.1. Lineage (NCBI taxonomy): Eukaryota > Fungi > Entomophthoromycota > Entomophthoromycetes > Entomophthorales > Entomophthoraceae > Massospora > Massospora cicadina. The sequence goes on from JAKSZP010017369.1 coordinate 38,707, forward strand.
TTCAAGGCTAACTATGTGTATGATGTGAACTGGGAACCATTGTCATCTGTTGAAGCGGACAACCCCCCTAGGAAGGAATTTTTATGTTACATTCAGCAAACTCATGAACTTTGCTAGGCTAATCTGAATCAAGCAGTACATAATTACAAAGAATTTGCAGATAAGAAGCGTGTGCCTGGTAAAGTGTTGAAAATAGTTAGCCAAGTTTACCTGGATACTCGTAATATTCCTTTGGATGTACCATGTCAGAAACTTGCCCAATGGCCGTAGGGCCATACAAGGTCACAGAGGTTATAAGAAACGTGGCTTACCGTCTTATATTGCCTGAAGGTTTGAAAATTCATAATGTATTCCATCGTTCCCTCTTGTAAAAAAAGAATGAAGTTCCCTACCACACCAGAAAATCAAAGAGCTAGCACCACCACTGCTTAAAGATCCCTGTCCTGAGTATGAGGTGAAGGCTATTAAAGGGAGATAAAGATATCATAGTTAAATGTCGTACCTGGTTAAGTGGACTGGATATCGTGCAGAAGAGAGCACTCAGGAGCCTGAGGAGAACTTAAAGAATGCAGGCAATCTACTAAAGAAATGGAAGAAGGCCTCGCAGTTAGCTTCAGCCTTGGTGGGGGATGATGTTAGGGTAAATCCTGACATTAGTGGAATTCCTGAGATTACAGATATCATCAGTCAGATCAATAGGATATGTGATGAAGTTGGATCAAATGATTGCATATCAGATGAGTAATTGTAGTGAAAATGTTTGAAATCATTTAAATTACTTCATTTACATTAGTATTGAGTCAATTAATTGCACCAAAACGAATTTATGATGAGACTGGACGTTTCTACTGCCTTTTAAAACACATGCAAGTTGCAATCCTATAAGCTCCAGAGAAGAATAGTGCACTGTTTAAAATCAATTAAGCTTAGGATAATCTAGGAGGTTGGATAATATATAAAATCAAGGCATTCATTTGATTAATCTTTGTGGTCAATAAAAATATTCTTTATCATGCAAACACTATTAAGTTTATTTACTAAAGTGTTATCTATACCAATTACCACCCCAGCCTACAAGAAATTTTTTTCAACTTTCCCCTTTTAGACCATATCTTTAGGCAACTTCCATACCAGCTTACCCACCATTCCTTATACCTGGACACCTCTATTGTCCTTTTCATACTGGTTTAAACCTCTTGGTTATACTTGCTCATGGCTAGCTACCACAACCAGGTCAGTAGTACACCAGTCCTTGACAATAAGCACCAAAAGCCTCTCAAAAACAGAAGCCCTACAAATAAAATCTACAGAAGGTCGTGTGACAATGGAAAATAAAATCTTAAAGGCTCACCACATTATCCCACTACCTACAAGTTATGAAAGCTTATAGCAAAGCAGACTATGTTCTTTAATCAGTCATCTGCTTAAACAGTAAGAATTTGAGACCTTAATGACCACAATGTTATAGAGACTAGGTTTTTTGTCATGATAAACATGTTTTAAGAGAAGTCTGGGATTCATGCAGGGACATTTTAGATTTAACAATATTAAACGCTGACAATAAGACACCGCTTTACTTGTGATATGTGAATGAGCTTTATTGAAAAAAAAGTTGTGAGTTTTGCGATATCTAAGGTGGTTGGTAGCCCTTCTTTTCCACATTTGAGCTAGTCCTATCAGCAACCTTTTTTTTAGTACTAGATGGTCCCAACCCAAGGGGGGGGATTCGATCGATGTCCTATCAGCAACCTTCATAGACAATATTTTGGATTTCACCAAAACAACTTAAGATAGTTTTTGAGACCTCTTTCTTAGGCCTTATCTGACATAATGGAAGATGATGTTTTTATAAAAAAATAAATTAGGGAATTTTTAGGGTAAAAGTATATACTAGGGTAAATTAGAAAATAGCCCAATACCCTACCATTAGCATCTTGTTAGGGTTTATAACTGGGATTGAGAAAGTGAGGTTTTGTAAGGGTATAAGTATATAATGTACTGATGTTACTTTTAAGGTCTCATTTGAGTTCCTAAAATGAGGTTTTTCCTAAATAAACCTAAAACTTTTTGACTCCAATTAGACCTTGTTTAATATTCTTTTTGGCAAATATTTCAACCATGAACCGTTTTTTGTAGTTTTTTTCTCATCCAATGCTGCCCCTGATGAATTTCTTTTGAAGGCAAAAAGCCCTTGGTTGGAAATCTTGTTAGAAAAAGGGACTATTCTCTTGTTCCTTTGCCTTTAACATATCTATTTACTTAGCACAAATTATCTTAGTTTTGAAAAAAAATTTGCTATTTAATAAAACTTTGGTGGTTTTAAGATTGATCGCCATTTGCAGGCTGGGGGAGTTTATGGAGGGGAAAGCGGAGGCACACAATGATAATTGAGGATGTGCTTCTGGTTCTCAAAACTTTTCTAGTGACAAGTCACGCGAGTTAATACAATATTTTGTTCAAAAGGAGTGTCTAGCTCCATCCATTTTGATGGATGCATCCAGAAACCCTACAACAATATAAATTCAGGGTAAAACTAAAAATTTTACTATCAGTAGGTAAAATAAATTTTACATCCCTTTTTATATTTAAAGCTTTCTTGTATTAGATAATTCTTATCCATTATGTTTAGTTAATTTAGCTTTTAATCAATAATATCTCCAACATTCATAGCTTAAAGTTATAAGCATTTTTTGTCTGTTTGAGGTAGGAGGGCCATGGGACCAGATCCACCAAAAAAAGAAAAGAAAGGAAAACAAATAAAGGAAAAGAATTTAATATAATATAAAAAAGAAAAGGAAATGATATAAAAGAAATAAAATGAAAGGAAAAGAAAGAAAGAGCAGACACTTCAAATGAGGCTTGACTCTCCAGAACAGCAGCTATACCAACACTGTTCTTGTAGTCAGGGACAGGGAGTGGTGGGCATATTGGCAAAACATGATAGTCTTGAATAACTTCTGGATAATGCAGGTGCAGGATTACAAGGAACTCAAGGAACTGGATAGACCTACATAATTGGATTTGGAGGCGCCATTCAAGAGGCATGATCCCATAGATTATACTGGAAATTGCGATTAAGTTGACAGCAAAATCAAGATAGTGCTTCTACCATGGTTATGGACGCCTTGTTAATAGCTACCAGGACTACAGTGTAAATAGACCACAATGCTGTGTCTGCTATCATTGCTCTAAATGTTTTCTGTAATTTGTGAAGCAATTTAAAGCGCAAATGGATTATTGTTAGGGTGAAATTGATAGTCTCTATATTTGGAACATATGGGACACTTTTTTCCAAATGCCTTTTGATGTTTAACCTCCCTTTATTCAATAGATTAGAGTATCATATCCACCGCATACTGGATAAAGGTTTGCATTGTTAATGGACCTATCTTCTGAACATTATGTCTGTGTTAAGTCATTTTCAGATGTGAGCACAGGTTTTTGTCTGAATTGAGGAATGGAGAGTATTCTCCCACATCTTCTTTTAACTTTGTGAGGAGTAAAGATATCTAAGTAATTTGATTGGTTAATTATCGTTAGAGTGACTAATTTAAAGAAAAGGATTTTGGATTCACAAAATCACTTATCAAACAGTGAAAGGTAACTTGGGATTGCCCTGTGCTAAATTAGTTGTATGTCAATTTTGTGAAAGCTTTAATTGAAATGTTTGATAATACTCGGTATGCCTTACATTTGGGAATGGTTGCAATGGGTGCCTGCTGCATTTAGATTATAGGCTATGTACCTCAATAAAGTTTTGGGTGCTTTAAACTTTCTGATCCTCTGCTCTTACAAAGTTGGCTCTTGCTGTAGTAGTCCGATGTAGTGATTTTTGGTTGGGATTAGTCACTTGGACAATCTAGTTGATTAAATTATGGGTGGGTTGCTGGTGGTAGTCAATGGTCCCATGCCTCTCAATGTACATGAGCCATAAAGCTTTTCAATTCTGATGGTGCACGTTAATCATATTGTTGCATTCTCATTGCACACCTAAGGTGTAGCTTTGGCTATGGTGAGCGCAGCATTGCTATACAGGATGAGTAAGAAGCTATGCCTCACTCACCCTGTAAGATTTTGCTTGAAGAGGGTTCTGAGTTGTTTAGGAAAACTGATATATTTGTAAATGACATGGTAAATTTGTTTCAGGAGAAAATGTTGAGATATGTAAATATATAGATAATTTTATTAAGTTTACTTTTATAATTGAGATCAAAATTATTTATCTTTTATCTGACCGCAAACCAATTATGCTCCCAATCAATATAAACTTAAACTTATCCAAATCTTAGTATCATTATCATACTCTCACCTACCACATCCTGAATCTCCGCTGGACCTATCAAGAGCCAGCAATATATTTCAATTTTATCTACTCTGCTGACTTTGATTTTACCTTATACTTTTACTTTTGGTGTCAAGCTCATTAGGGAACAATCCTCAGAGTTACACCTCTGGGTATTTAGGTGACTTGGTTTGCCCAACAGCCCACAACTGCCCCCACTAACACAAAACCCTGCTAGAGCCACCAATGCAACGCTGGTTCCCATTTTGCACCCAAATGAAGATCAAAAAGTGAATACCAGTTTAAGTGATTTAGGATTGTGTAGGGGAGTGGCAGGACCCTCATGGGTGAGGAGAGTGTAGAGATAGTGAGCCACACAGACAAGAGACTTTTGGGTTGAAGGCGCCAAATGAGCTACCAAGTCCAATAGCTCTGGAGGGTGCAAGGCGCTTTAACTTGCGATAGCATTGGTTGATCCTAATTCAAATCTATTATTGAGCTACATATTAAGGGGGTTTGTGCTTGCAAACTGTTGTGAGTGTATTTGCAAGGCTATTTCATTGTGTTGTGGGTTGACAATCTTCATGTTGTTAGCCCTGCAAATCATCAGGACTACCATGTCAACGTTGCAAATTACCAGATTTGAAACATATTAAAAAACCATAGTTGCAATGTAGCATTTAGTTAGTTGAAAAAGAAAGTGAATGCTATGGAAGGAGTATTGTCCTGTATTTTTGATGGAATCATTGCGTTGATAATATAATTTTTCCAGCTTGCCACATAGGGCGCCATGTGTGCCAGCTTGGTTTGAGATACTAGTGATATGATTATTTCCAAAACTGTAGTTTCATATCTCCATAATTCAGTAATAACCCTTATTCAAATGGAGTGGTAGAAGAGATTTTCTTTGGATGATATGTTTGATTTTATGGTTGAATGATGTAAATTGGTTCCATTATACCACTGTTGGTTGTTCTTTCCAAGTAGTAGAACCTTAGTCTTTTTTCAATTAATTTTGGAAATACTTACTTGTTAATAATGGCATATAATATTTCTAAGTAGCAAGCTAGGAATGGGTTGAAAATATCTACCAAATAGTCGTCTGCAAATGCATATAGATTGAGAGAATTTTGACCCTGAAAGGCAATGCCTTTCAGATACTGGTTTATGGCGCACAATATTGGGTCCAGCCTTAAGTTTTATAACAAAGGCATGAGGGGGTCGCCGTGGTACAAACGGGCCATGTGAGATTAAAGTCTGTAACAAATTCTGGTCCATAAGTGGCCATCGTTGCTAAAAGAGTTAAAATCATAACCAGTTAGTAACCATGTTGTAAGGTGAAAAATTTCTTAGAGTTTCCCTAAGATACTTTCAATGTGCGCAATCCTATGCCTTTTGCTGGTCTAAAATTTTTAGTTCAACATCTTAAGTCCTTCACAACTTGGCAACTGTGTTGATGTTGCCTCATATGCTGCGGTCTGGGAAAATCTATATAGATCTAAATATGGCTGTTTTAGCAATCTAACTCGATTGCATTAATAGTAACTTTGTCAATACTTTAGAATCCATTTTGGTAAGTAAAATTATAGGTCAATGACCTAGGTCATTTTAATTGACTATTTTGGATTTTACTATACCAAAATGGTTTAACTCTCCAGGTAACAGGCGAGTCTCTAGATAGTACTTATATATAAACGCTTTGATTAGAGGCGCAAATAAAATTTAGATTTATCTGGTAGAACTCAAAAGGAATGTCATCTAGCCAAGGATTTTCTGATGGGGTGCCCTGTGTACAGCATCCCACAGTTTCTCATTAGAAGTAACATTATCTAAACTAGTTAGGTTGTGTGGAGATTGTATTCTAAGTTTTTTAAAATATTTTTTGGTCTTCTGGGTCACATCATAAGATCGATATACCGTGGTATAGTATTGTTGAATCAAACAGATACATCTTTAGGAGTAGTAATAATTGCACACGTGCTAGTACAAACTTGAGTATAAAAATACCATGTTTCCATAAAGTATAGCGGCTCATAAAGTATCTTGTTAATTTTTCCTTTGATGTTCTGCGTGGCTCCAGTCAGTATACTTAAATGGAAACGGTGTACAATGTCTAGAGCTAAAGGCGAATATATGTTGCAACAAATTTGAGAGTCTATTCTTGGTGTTTCCCTATAAGAGCGTTCTTTTCCAGATGCGTGAGAGACTGTTTGAGGCTAACATCTGCCTACAAGATCACGTATTGCTGGCGGGATTCAATATACTTTGCATATGTTAAAATGTATTTTCTTAAAAGACCCTATGTTACCAAGGATCATTCACAAAATGGGCACATCATATAGGTAATAATGATTTCAGGGATATCCATTTTATAACTCCTCTCTGGATACTATAACAATATTTACCTTATTCCAACAAGTTTAGGTCTGTGGTATATTTGAGATCAGAGTTACTTTACTAAAAATGGTCTGAAAACTGCATCATGGTAGTAACCTGAAATTTAAGACTTAAAAGATGATGTCAGTATAATATAATTTATATGAGGCTTTGATATTTGTAACCTTCTGTATGTATGGGCGTGTCATATGAGTATATCACAAAAATCATTATATAAGGGATCTTATAAGCCTTTGGTTGAATTAAGCATCAAAAGACTTTCTTTCTCACTCAACGTTAATTTCTGAGCAAATTTAGTAAAAAGTAAACTAAATAAAACTTTGACTTCTGACTGATGATCCTACCCCATGTCATTGGATTCTCTGCCAACTGCTCCATTGTGGGGCAGTGGCAAAACTCCCCCAGCATTTTCTGTCCGGCTGGAAAATGCACTCAGACTGGTTTGTTCAGCCCCAACAAAACCTTGGGTCGGTTCAATCCACTTAAGGATCTTGACATCCACCTTGCATGTACCCAGGCAGTACCCCACTGTCCCCTGGTGCTCCCCCAGAGCAATATGCATCTTGACCTTTGGGTTGAATATGGGAAGTTATTCCCATAAAGTGATAAACAAATAATCAAAATAGCTCAGGTGGTGATGCAACCTGCCGGATTCATAGACTTCCTCCCCAACAAGGGGTATTTTGACTTGGGCTTCACATCTGAAGCTGATGCCGCCACTGTGACAAATGTGCCCCTAAATTTCCAGGGTATTCCATTCCCACCACTCAGACGCAGCACCCCAGAGGACACCACTTTGTGGTCCAGTTTGCTGGTTTTCCTACTCACCTTCCCCTCAAAGTGCTCCATCAGGAGCTGATGGAAGGTTTGGCAGCCTACAGCTCCAACCTCATCCTATAATTTGTGGTCCCAAACGGTGACACACGCCTAGCTGGGCCTTGGGCATTCGGCACAATCAGCCCTGATTTTAATAAAATTTCTTTAGCAATCCCCCCTGCTGTCATCCCATCTGCTCCTGACCATCCATTCTGGGCATTCATTGAGGGCGGACGGACTATCTGTCCATCCTGTTTTGTTTTGAACCACTTGAAACGCAAATGCTTATTCCTGGTGGCTTCTGATGGCTCTGCACCCTCATCCACCAGAATCCATTCTGACACTAATCCCACGCTTTTTGAGGTATGGTGTACTATACTACCCCCTCCTCCAAAGCTTACCATTATAGATAATATCTGCAAAACCAATCAGGATCCTTTACTCGCCCAGTGCCACAGATGTTACCACCAATCATGGACAGTATTGGACAACATTTCACCCCCATGCTGCCACCAAAACAAGCAATCATCAGCCTTATTCTGATTCCCCAATTTAATTCAACTAGAACACATGGGAGCTATTTGGTGAAATTGACCTATCATGTAATAATATTGAAGAACCCTCTCTACAAATCGAGCGTTTCATTAATTCAGTACTGGACGCCAAATACCCCCCTCAATTATATGCTCCATAGCCAAATGGCGAACCAGTTTGCAGTGATAACCAGCTTGCAGTCAAAGCAGCTGCCATGCCAGATTATTGCGACCTACGCAAAGCTGTTGTCAAATCAGTGGCGATGCTCACAGGAGGTATCCCCCTCCTATTATTCCTCAACCCTCACCCCACAAAATAAGAATACAATGAATTAATTACACAAAGATGCCAACGACGCTATCCAGAAAGTGTAACTGTAGCATGGAATCCTAAAGCTAAGATTACTTAAATAATATAACCACATTAATTAAACTCCCAGATGCCCACATTAGATCTGAAAAAGCTTTAACCGAGTATATCAGCGCTATTTTTTTAGCTGGCAATTTCCATGAGATACCAATCATTAGTGATATTGAACCACATTCCAATAATGCCCTGACGCCCTTGATCGCCACCTTGATCAATGCCCTAATCTGGGATGAGGAAGTTGCTGCCAAAGATGAACCCCCTGATCCCCACTCCCCTTCTTCCATGGTCAGATAAGAAGATTCCCGCTTTTCCACCTAGTAGGTTGTTTTCGTTTGGTGTGTATCATTCATTTCACTTTTTTGTCATTTTGTTTGAATTGGTTAGTTATGTTAGTTTTTAGTTCTACAGTTTTGCTAATGTCCGTCCCCTTGTCAATTACCTCAAATAAATCAAATCGATTTAAGCACCAATAATTTTGTATGGTTTGGGGCTTTTAAGATGGTAATTACCAACAATCAGTTTTAAGCATTTTGGCAACTCTTAAAGTCGCCCATAATAAATGCTTATTTATAAAGTCAAGTTCTGTGACTCCCATAAGAAAGTCATTATGGTCAGTTTAGTTGTTGAGGCATATATGCTGATGATTGTAAACAACTCACCATCCCATGTAAATGTGACATTTATCTCATAAGCATTAAAAATTTTGTTTTCTATAACAACACTCACTTTTGTAGGGCGATTTTATAAATCCAAAGCAACAAAATAAGAGGAATATATAGAGAAAAGAGCTTGTGACCACTTATCTTTCTCTCCTTCTAAACAATGGGTTTTTTGTATTTCCAATATGTCAGCAGGTGAATTGCTCAAGGTATTCAGTTTTTGACTGGATGAGTAATTTCTTGATCCTCCAACATTAATTACTTCTGTTTCATTTTAATACCCAGGCCACCTTATGAGCGGGTGGGCTGGGTCAATAACCCAACCCCACTCAGTAACCCAACTGGTTTTGGGTTTGGGGACTTTTTTTCTAAGATAACCCCTTTTAGTGCATGTGATCCAAAGCTCTTACATGGTGTGGCTTAAATCAGATTCTTATTAACCTTTTAAGCAATGTTATTTGCTGGTAGATTGACTGAATGGACATTCCCAATTGCGTCATTTTTTAGAATATTGGTGTGATGGATTGAAAAGATTACAATCTGATTTATCTGAAAACTGTTCAGGCTACTCCGCCACCTAATAGCTTGCTGAAATTGCTGATTGCTATATATGTGGTAGTATTCCAGTAGGGCCATATTAAGTTTGTGATTCATGTGAAGGAATCACTTTTTTATACCATCTTGCAGCCTTCTTATGCATTTTTTGGTGATTTTCTGTTGTTTTGTTGACAGTGAGTCACCAATAACATATCTACTTGATTTACTACATGTAAAAGAAAAATGGTATCAGTAAATTTATGATAAGCGAGGGTTTTTTCTATGAAGGTATCATCTTCTGGATCCACATGGGTTTCACTTAAAAAAGCAAGAATGCGTCCTGTGTCTCAGCACTTTACAATCGGCGCAAGTAGGTGTTGCACATTCTGGGAGAATACCAAATGGAGTTGAGGGTGTAATTAAATGGGGTTTCAAAGGTTTTATTTATATACTAAAAAATAGAATCTTTGCGTTTAAAGATTCAAGAAGCTGATCTTCCAATTTTAAAAATCCTTTATCAATACCTTTGTCTTAAATAAGGTGGTCGAGTTGCTATTAAACTCAAGTAAATTGTACTTAAATTTAAACCAAAAGGAGAACGTAAAATAAATCCAAATGGTGCTAAACAAAAGCTTCCATCTTTTGGATTCAGGTTTTTTACTATGAAACTTGATAAACTTTTCTTTTCTAGTCTAGCTTTTTTATTTAAACCCGTTTATCCATAATTTTAAATGGGTTTTGATTAGGCTTAAAATTTACTGTTATCATTTATATTGTACCGGCCTCCAAATTCATATTAAACATAATTAAATTGGTATTGACCCAGTTAACTGGGAGAGGGGCTCACTGGTTAGTTCAGTTGGTCTGACTTTTAAGTAAACTTAATATAATTTTTTACCACTAGTGGTGCCCACCCAAAAGGGGGAGCCATCACGCATCATTATTAGCAAATGGGTTAAACAAAGGAATTATCACAAATAAAAAATCTAATAGGACACCTCAGCTAACAGCCTAAGAAGCCATATCAGAAGGTGAGGAAACTTTGGGGAAACTTTTGTCTGAAGCCCACTTTAGCTGGTGGACCATAACGGAAAGCATTGTGGTGGGAGCATCAGCAACTTGGTGCATAAGGAGGTATAGTTGTGGGCTTTCTTCATTTATGAGGCCAGCGGTATCCATCGCCTCAACATATTGAGTAAGTTGATGCTCAGCAAAAGTGATGAGAGCTGGCACACAGGCGAAAGTATTGATGCGCTGGCAAGTTTTGGAATACTTGGGGTTTAAAAGAGAAGTTTTTGCCGCATCAATGCAAGTACAGCTCACATTGAAAGTGAGCTTCTCAAATTCATATTTAGCATCCTAATCGAAATTGGAAGGGAAGTTTGGGAATAGGAATACCATCAAAAAGGGGCTCCATCGCCCCATGATTTTTCTGGCAAAGCAGGGTGTTGGCAGGGGCAGCTGCATCCTCAACAACCATTTTGTTATTATTTTTATAAATTGGAAAACCGTTTTAAGGGCGAAAATGGTGGAGATGCGAATTGGGAGGGTCAACAAAGAACTCCTTCAAAGCAAAATCCTATTTTACATGGTATTGCCGTTCATCCTCGACAATCTATTTGAGATCCTTGTTTGAATTGGATTTGGCCAGCACTGGGCCTGCCACCGGAATTGGAGCAGTGGAAGTAGCAGATTTCCCACGTGCTGTTGAACACAGCAGCTCAGCTGCAACTGGTTCAGCCATCAACTCAGGATTCCACAATCTGGTCAAATTTTGAGTATAATTATTAAAATTTAAATTATGATTGGCTTCCACTTTTGAAGCAGTGCCAAATTGCCCCCAGGTTGGGGGCGGAAGGATCAAACCCCATTCAAAGAATTGGGGAGAAATGGCCGCAGGCCCAATGCTCAAGGGATGAGTGACAGAATTGATGGAAGTGGAAACTGTAGGGCACTTGCACTTTGAGTGTCAAGCTTGAAGCACAAGGGACAAATGGCACGGCCATTTTGATGTGTGCCCAGAATGGGTGATCAGGTGCGGATTTGATCACAGTGCAGGTGGGGATTCATGAGATGGGTACCATGATGAAATGGGCAGATTTTCACAAAAGCGTGAGGCCCTGCCAGATGATCCGCCCCATTTGGAACCACAAACCGCAAAATGAGGTCTACTCCTAACTGGGTAAATCCTCCATGAGCTCATGGAGGAGGCGTTAGGGGGAGAGATGGGAGGGCAACCCAGCAAACTGGACCACCAAAGTGGCCTCATCTGGAAGCCAGATTTGAACAGTGGGAGTGGGAATTTTTTAAAAATGATTTGCAGCTTGGCTGCTGCCGCTGCATCAACTTCCAAACAGAATTTGAGATCAAAGTACCCCTTAAAGGCGCAGAAGTCATTAAACCATTGAGTTTAAAAACCGCCATGGGCATCTCAATAAAGGCTGCACATGCATATGGGAAGAGAGTCCCATATTTGACCTGGAGGCCAAATTGCAAATTGCTCCGTGGGAGCACCAAAGGGCTCCATAGCACCTCCTGGGAGCTTGTAAGGTGGTGGGCCAAGTCCTGAGGGGGGGACATAACGCCCAATAGAGTTGGGAGGGCTAGCAGAGCCAGCACAAGCTCACTTCAGCGGCGGCCAAAAGTTGCCAGATGGTGGCGCATTACCACCCCAAGCTGGGGCAGCAGGTATCAATTTCATCGATATTGGTAAGTTTTGGCTCAATTGAGTGGTCTTTTTTATTTTTTCTAAATCCAAATTTGGCTTTGATTTAGTTATCAGAGCAAAAGAAATCCAACTTTTTCTTATTTTAATATAAAATATTGTCAAAAGTTGATCATTGTTTCTTCTTGACTAAGTTAGCTGGGAGAAAGCGTTTGTTGGTAATTAATGTGGGCCAACAATATCATAAAACTTGAGTATAATCATTGGTTATGATAATATAATCAAGAGTTAGTCATTTTTCTTTTTATGATAGGTTCATGTACATTTAATGCTGTCTCTTTAGAATAAAACATTAATACAATATGCCTAAGATATATAACTAAATATAGAATGTTTTAATTATGTATAAATAGATGTAAAGATGTTAAATTGTGATCCCAGATCTAGTTAATGATTCCCTCAAGGGGATTATCATAAAGCAAAAATTAGGCAGTTTATGGGATTTTAGACATTTTTTCAGATCTCCTAGTGGGGTTTAATATCAGAAATGGTTTTACCTCTGCATAGCTTTGTAACATAAGCTGTTAAATAACTTACAAAAAATTCAAGCCCTTTTTAGGTTGTTTTCTACAAATTTTTGTGAGAGGATTTCTGGAAAATATTCATCTTTTATGAATAATTGCTACACTTGTTGTAGCAGGTGCATTCACTTATATTTAACTTGATAAATACCATGGACTTTAACTTCTACTTCTACTTTTGAAGTATCATCTACTGCTTCTATGATGAAGAAGCTCAGGTCAACTCAGCCATAGCCAAAGCTTCCCTAGATGAAGGCAACAGCAGGGAATAACTCCCCCTACCGCTCTACCACCTTTTCAAGGAGAATTTGGTTTCCCACCTTACAATATACGTGGACATCATGCTTTAAAGTTTAAATTGCTGTGATTTGTGATGTTGAGGTACAACATATTGTTCTGTATAAAGTGAGAGTACAAGTTAGTTGTTTACCCCATGGTTTGTCTGCCATGGTTCCCTTTAGTCACTACTAATCACCTGAGAAGTACATTTGTTTTAGGGGTATTGCCCAGCCAATGGGTGGTTCCCCTATAGCCACAATAGCGTACAAGCGTAATTTCTTGTTATACATAGCTCATTCTATATTAATTATTCTTTGTCATAGTGATTAAGAGATTTAAAACAGATTGTTAGCAATAGAACTTTGCTAACAATGAGAGATACTCTATCATTTCCTTTTTAAGATAGAGATTAAGTATAGGCATCTTTTATAAATAGCTCTTGGCAGTCAAAGATCTAATGCTCATAAGCCTCTTTTTTTCTTAAACTTAGACATATACTATATAATCTTGTTAATCTTTTATATCCTCTTAATATGTAAACTAGTTCTTTAATCTTAAAGAAAATGGTTCTATCAATATTAAAATATTAAATTATTTGCCCTTTACCACGTTTATAACATACAAATACTCAACTATCAACAGTATCCCTTTTGCATAAATAATATGTCTAAAGTTGATTGCTAAAAACATCAATGTAATAAGAGTAAAAATTAACTAAAGAGGGTAAAAAATAATGAGGTTTTTTTAAGACTTGTTTGCAAACAGAATTTAGTTCTGTTTGCAAACAAGTCACTTCAGTTTTTAACGGTATAAATTATTTTTATAGAATTGCCCTAAAATTTAAGATAGCCCCTAACCTGAATGATCAAAAAGGTCAAGCTTTTAGATTACATTTTAAAGCTTAAGAACCTTTCTCTTAGATTACATTAATCCATTTTTTCCTTTAAATTTAAAAGTTGTTTGGAATCTCTATAAGCCTTACTTTACTTATTAAGTAATAAATTTAATAAGCTCTTCTAATACTTTAATCTTAGATTTCATAAATTAAGGCTATAGTTAGTTTTAGCTAGCCTAGTGGTTGAGTCTCTAAAAGACCCTTCCACCCAAGTGATATACCAGTTGACCTAATATGGTTAACTTGATCCTTAGGGCTTGATAGTTATAAGTTCTACATAGTCCAAGTGGCAATAGGATTCCCCAACTCTGCCATGAGGGTCCAAACACGTTCTGGACCTCCGGAAACCCCACCTTCAACATAATAAATCAGCCCTATAGGCCAAGGTACAGCTTTAAATTTCGCTTGTCCAGATTTTGGTTACCAAAGGGCAGTTAATGGCGATTAAAATCTTAAAATCTTACTAGGTATTTATGCAGGATGAGGACAGATAAGCCACCCTAACTCACCTTGGCCTCTGAATGCCACACACCAATTCTGGGAAACACCCTGGTACTTTCTTTATAAAGGAAGCCTACAAATCTGGTGATCTCATATCATCTCCATGACGCCGCTGAAGATCAATAACAATGCACTTATGCAGTATAGCTGTACACTTAATCCATGACTTTTTACCCCCACATTAAAGATATCCAGGTTTCTCATTACTACCTAATACATAGGCACCTACAATGCCAGTAAATAAACATTATTGTTGTTAGATACACCCCTATGTGATGGGCCAGGTTTATGCAAAATGAGCATTTATTTAAAAGTTAATGTTGGTAAAAATCCTTAATGGGAACCTTGTGCTCTCCCACTACTTTAAAGCTCCTGCAAGAGATAAAGTCTATATAAAGTGTTAGCTAAGAAAGCTTATAAAATCCAGAAAATCAGTTTTCAATTTCCAACAAGTGGAAACCTGAAAAATAAGCTGAATGTATAGAATTATTATAAATTTTTTTTATCTCAATAATATTAAAGTAAACATTCTTGTTCATTATATTAATCTGAAATTCACTTGTAAATATATCAAAATCCCCAAGTCACATACTTATAATTTCATCTATGATAAAACCAATTATTACGTTACTCATCTAAATTGGGAATTTGCAGCTGGGATAAGCCGGGACCATTAAGATTAAAAACCGTTTAATCAGTAAATTTTTTGATGGTGACAATTTTTAAGAAGGGAAGCATGAGTATTTGGTTAAAAATCAGTGTTCCTAAATCAAACCAATGTGTTTCCCTAGAGGTCACCTGGTTGGTACAAGAGCTTAACTGCTGAAGTCCAACTTACTCCCCAGCTCAACATCTCCTTTTTTGGGAGCTATAAAAAGTTTATAAAAAAGATTTAAAAAACCTTGACAATGCTTAGAAACATTTTAACGAACCCTTTTGCAAAATGGCACATTTCCAGAACACCAAGAACTGTATGATATTATAGCAATGTAATGGTCAGATCTCAATAGGACCCTTCTGAAAAAGCAACAAACCAACTGACCTAATTGGGGATGTTTTTGATCTAAAGGTTTATAAGTCAGGAGTGCTACCCAAGCCAGGAGTACTAACATCCCCCACCTTTTCCAGATGGGCCTAAGTGCAACAGTCTCAGTCTTTGGAAAACCCCAACTGTAGTTTTAGCATTAATCCTCTACAAGCCAAGGTATGGCAGGAAACTGCACCAGGCTGGCCTTTGGTCACTTGGTTGGCAGGTAATAGTACCTGAAATGTTAAAGCCTGTTAGGGATACATGTGGGTTGAGGTTTGGGCAATCCAATTTTACTCATCCCACCATGAATTCTATGCGATGACACTGGGAAGCCCTTTAAAATTTGCTTTTATAAAGGAAACTTACAAAACTGGTAGTCTCTGGTTAGCTCTATACGCTACTGTAAATTGAAAACAATTTGCCTCTGGATTAAAGATGCACTATTGGTCCACAACCAATTATCCCTCAAGGTAAAAGTATCCTGTTTGTTTACCTACCTCAATACACAGTAACCCATAGAATCATATAAATAATCTATATAAATGTTAGAAATATCTTCATTTTGAGGGACTAAGTTTATGAAATTTGAGCTTTTATTTGAAAGGTAGAATTTTTGTAAAAAAAACCATAATGGGGAGTCTTGTGCTTGACTCATTCCTTAAAATACTAACTCCTGAAAGAGTTAGTAAGAATTTATATAAATTAAGCTATATGAGTCCAACAAAGCCCAGAGTCTCAATGAACCATTAGGCCAATAAATAAAACCTAAAACTAAACTTAAGTTGTGGGAATACTATAACTAACACTTTTATTCCAATATAATTGAATTTACTATTAAAATTCTACAGATCAATTGGATTATCAAATTGACATTTAGAAATCCATATAACCTGGAAAAAAATTATGCTTAACTAAACTGATTACTACCATTGTCCTTAAAAGTTAATTTACAATATCTAAATGGTATCAAAAAATTGCATAAACTTGATTTCTTGCAGTTTCTTAAACAAAATTCTCATACACAAAGTTTACTCTTCAGTATGACCACAAATTCTTGTCATAGACAATAAGTTTCCATATAAATGCATTTGAGTGGTTTCTTCTCTTCTTTATCTAGATAATTTGATTTTTTTTGGCATCCTAACACGTTCATCGCCCAGCATGATTCAGATGAGTTTCTCACTGGGCCCAGATGTGATTGTTGACAAGTTTTCAAATGCCAGAAAGCCAGAAAAAATGTAAAGAATATCACATTGTCCCAATTGTCAAAGTCACCACAAATTTGAATGTACTATTTTTCTGAATGCCATAATACACTGTAATATAATGTAGTTTTTATCTTAATATTTTTTAATAAAAAATATAGTATTTTTAAGATTTTTGAATAATATATAATTTTGTATAAAAAAATAAAATTTAGTTAGAGTATAATTATATATTAGTTCTTAGTTTCCATTAACAACTTGTAACACTAATTTTGAGTCAGTTATTTTCAGTACCTCTACTTCTATTTCTCACTTGCTACCTCATCTTTATCAACCTTCACTGACTTTTCATAGTCAAGCTATCCAAGGTCATCTTAAGCATTCCAGTCTTTATATAAGCCTCTAATTGGTTTAGTACCTCAACTATGGCCTGTATTATCAGTGAGAATTTGTATCAGCACCCTCCAACGTTACCACATATGGTATAATTTTTAGATTTAAATTTGTATAAAGATGCTGAGAGGGTTGCTAACAAATCATATCTAACCTTTTTTCTGTTTCTGCTGTTCTTTAGTTTTAAATTCTGTGTTTTCAATGTATATTTTATATTTATATTTCAGTGCTTATCTTTATACATTTTTTATAAATCACAATTGGAAATCTTTTTTGAACAAGAAGACGTCACCATAACTAGTTAGCAAGGCCCACCAGAAGCATACCCATCAACTAAATATATGTGACGTGGTGATGAACGTTTTAGATACTTTCTAACAATCTTTAATTACTGCAAAGAACTCTACTTTTTATAATTACTCCACATTTTATCTTTTACCTTATTTTTTTAAATATTGTTTGTAAAGGTCTCCTGTCGTCATTTTCATCTCATAGAATCCTATTAAAAAATCCTAACTTTTAGGGTAACTTATATCTTGTAAAAGATCCCCTTGCAATAATAAACAACTTGATAAAGTATCAGAATAGGAGAGAATTAGATAGATGTAGGTTACAACTAGAATCCTTTTATAGCTTCTGTCAACCAAAATATTTTTATAGCCAAAAATGAAGATTAAAGTTCTTTTATAGTCACTGGCCACTTAATTAATTTGTTAGCTGGAAATAATGACAATGAGGCCCTTTTATAGCCTTTGAAGAAATATAGTTTCATAATCGAAAATAATGTAGTATATCAATTTAAAGCTTCAAACAATGGTCAAAACTTCCAAAACACAGCATTGATGAGTTTAAACAAGTTTTTTCTTGGGATTAAAATATTACCACATCAAGTAAACATCTTTCCCAGATAAAATCAAATGACACATAAAGAGCCACAAGTGCCATCAGATTACATAGAGTACAAGAAAAGCAAGCTAGAACAAAGAGTAAAAAGCACAGGCTTTAGAATACCATTTAAGATCTAAGTTAAGAAGATCTAGAAGGATAAAAGATCTAAAAGCCACATACTTGAAGCCAAGATGGAAGCATAGAACTGAATATTGAAACGTGTCTGAAAAATTATCATTTAATTAACAGAATTGTTAAACAAACTCAAGTCTACCCACATCTACTATATATTTCAATTATAATTATATAACAAAATTTTTTCTATATCTAACAAAATCTACTTTTGGACAATTATCTTACTTTCAGATTTGATAAGAGTTGAATGACTCATGGTTGAGCTAATCAGATGTTTAAGACTTACCTATTTGTCAATTAAAGGTTGATAGAAGTCCTAGTGTGCTTAAATCAAGAAATAAGCAAAGAAATAAGTTTAGAACAGGTTGATTGCGTTTTAATATGGTTAAAGGTCTTATGATAATGAAGTAAAATCCCTCTAAATTATCTGACTGTGCACTTTGTGAATAAAAAAATAGGTGTTACCTTTATATTAAAACAAACAATCATATTACAAGAATGCCAAAGGCACGTAACTTAAATATTGCTATCAGTAACATACTGGTCCTTGCCAATAGGTGAAAAAAGAGTTTGAAAATGAGTAACCAATTAACTGATTAGATAAGGAGAGATTCCTGAGAACAGGATGTTTGTTTGAATACCATATAACTTGAATTACTTAGACTGTATTATACTCAATAAGATGTCCAGTTCAAGTATTGTGTAAGCCTTTTGGGGAACAACCCCTGCGTCTAGTCCAGGAGAAATTCCCATAAAAGGAAAAAAGTGGAAGAAGATGGCGGTTGTCTCTCTCATCTCCCTGGGTGATCTAGCCCATGTGGTGGACTGAGATGGTTAGTGGCGTATCCCCTAAGAATCACGCCTTTTCAGCCCCTGCTCACCTCCAAATAATTGGTGGGTAAAATTTAGAAGTTGTGCCAGGAGGTGGCGGAGGGTAGAAGCCATTTCCAGAGGATTGCAATTGGCGCGTCTCCCCAAGATGTGTAATCCACAGGTTGAGTCCCGCAGGGAAGGTTGAGTCACAATCACTAATAGTAAAGAAATAAAGTTAGTGTTGGGCGTGAAGACTCCCATCTGCCAGGTTTCCTTGGAAGTTTTTTATATAAGTCCATACTTGGCAGATATGGGCGTGGTCAACACTTTCCATATCCAATGGAGCTAGCCATATGTGACTTGGCAGTGTGCGCAATCAGCCATCCACTGGAGGCATTATTGTCATCATGCCAAGTGTGATTGAAGGCAGAATGAATATTCTTGCTGGAAAATTAAATGACAATCTGTTTAAGTAGGTCAGATCTAAGTCAATATTAGATTCGTTTAGAATGACAATCTGGTGGTTCCAAATCATAAATTATTTTCAATAATTTGCTCTTAGCTTAGTTTCCCATTTATCAAGCATGGAGGGCAGCGCTCCCCAATAAGTACTGCTGTCGCTCCATTTTTTCCCCTTTCTGCCATTTTAGTCTACAATAAAGAATTTTTAAAAAACATCCAATTTTATTTTTAAGTTAAAGAGGACCATTGAACATTTAGTGGCTATGATTTCCCATTCTTGAGATCCCTGGATAGTCCTCACAGCTGCCTTTTGCTTATTCCACTTCTCAATATGGATGGCTATACCTGAGGTATTTAGACTGAAGTTCAGTGTGTTTACTCACTAGAGTTCCAGGCCAGTATAATTATTATCAGCACTCTCCATGACATAATGGAGCATCCCCAATTTTCGGTCATTTGCCACCCTTTGTTTTACTATAAGCGCTTCATTGGTTTAGTGTCACAAACAGAAATTCCATTCTCTCAATTATATTTTACCCCAAAGTAAGGAAGTTCCTTCTAACCCAGACTGTGATGAGAGTTCCTTTCATCTCAGGGTGGAAGTGTTGGGTTTTCATCGCTCTTCACAGCCAGGCCAGCATGCTTGGGTTGCAAGCATGAAAATGTTGTTCGTCCCTTTGGTCACATCACTGCATCCCAGACTTGCTGTTATGTGCTCAGGTGAGGGCACTCGAGATATTGATCCAGATGCTCTGGAGGAGCTATTATATTGGAATCTGCTGGTGCCCCAGTTGTTCACAGCGGAAGTAGCAAAGGTTGGGTACATACAGAAAATGGATTCCATGGCAGCTTCTCTTGAGGACGGCCCAGGGATGATTCAGCGGATACCTCTTCCATTCCAGTTGCATCCCACATTTTGGCTAAGAAATAAGATCAGACATGGTCTTTGTTGCAGTTGAGGTTCATTGAGCGCTCTCTTGATCTCCATTGAGGCTCTCTTGGACACAGGAGCCACTGTAAATTTTATGAGTTTGCAGGTCTCTCAGGGGTTGTTCTCACTTTGTATATAGGATCCTCAACTTTAAGTGCGTCCAAAGCCTACATGACCTGTTACCTTGTGAGATGGTCCCATACCATTCATAGTACATAGGTTTGGCTTCTGTAATTAGTTCACTGTTGTGAAATATTTTTTAAACTTGTTATCCTAGGTAAGGTTAGATGCAGTGGCAACAAATTTTTATGACCTGGAGCCCAACCTTTAGTCATTCAAAAATCCTACACAAAGGGTGAAATTCTAATGATTAATGGCTTTTCTCCAGCAGATGCTTTGGGGTCAATTGTGTCAACCACTCCCACTGCGGCTTTGTTGGTAGATTCCCCTTCCTGCATGGCCTAATACAGGAACATCTTTGATATGGAGAAGGCCAACTGTCTTCCCTCACACTATGAGTACGATTTAGCCTTCCAGCTGACCAATAATGGTGTCTAGAAGTTGATGTGACTGGACGATATGCTATATATTCTAGCGGATCAGAAATTGAAGTTGGGACAAGTCTCAAGATTGACAGAAGAGATATATGTATGAAAATCATATTGATCAAAAGTGTTGACCACTCAGCGAATTAAGGGAAAATATGCTGAAACTTTGAGATAGATAAAAACTTATAGAAACGGGAAAACTAAGAGGAGATTAACAAGCAGAGGAAGCATTTGACTTGGGAGACTGAGATTTAATAGTTGAGCAAAAGATTGATAAAGAATGATCTTTTGGGAGGTTATTGAAGAAAAGTCTGCAATTATTAAAAGATTGATAAAGAGTTGATAGGGTTGATTGATACATATATTATTTATCAGGTTTTTATTAGAGTCAGCTTTCTCCATATCAACCAATTTTTTTTCTCAGTGGCTAAAACCCTGTGTAAACCAACTTGGCGGAATCAAGCCATTATGCAAGAATTAACAGTGGTGCTCACTACAGGAGAACACTGGTCAACTGTAGCTTATTGGCACTAGGGAAAATTGGAGAGCCCTCACTCTTTATGACAAAACCTGACTGGATTCCATGCGAAATATGCTTATGAAGTGCAGGAAGCATCCAACGACAAACAGTACTTTTTACAGTAACACCCAGGTGATGAATATGCTATGGTCGATTTGAAATTAGAAACTTGTCCTGAATTGATGGCAGATCAACAAGGCCGCTCTACAAATGTGACCCCACAGCAGCTGTGTGGCATTATGGAATGGCTTCTGCGGGGGTATTGACTCTATGAAGATGAGGCAGGGGAGCATTCTTTGAGTTTTTTCTACAATCAACAGGACCAAGAAACCTTTTAAGCATTGTATATGTCCTGTCTTGACACGACTACCATGGGGTTTTCTCGTCAGCTTAGTACCCATGGAACCATTGATTACTTAGTCGCTTATGTGCATCCATCTATCCTCCAGCTACTGCATGTACTGGCTCGCCACAATATTGAAATTGTGGACATAATGCGGTTCATTCAAGCCCGGCAGAATGATACTTGACTTCTGCTTGACCACCTTGATCACTCTTTTTAAAAGGTGTAGGGGGCGCTGGTACAGGTGGACCACCGTGTTGGGGATGTCCACTGTTGGTTGGACGTTTTGGTGCCCCAGTTGAATCTAGAGTTACCTCAAATGATAGGAGAACTGGTAGATCATCATGGTCTATTAGCAGAATAAATTTGGGACATAACCACTTCGGGAAGCAATACTGAGCGCTTTATGATGGACCTGGTAGAATGGGCGGAAGTGCTTGAAGCCATGATAAATCAGATCATGGAAAGGCTAATGCTGACAGAACGGTGAATAATAGATTATGTCAGTTCCATAGCAGCTGAATTCAGCCAACTTTGCATCAAGTGGAGTAATCAGCAGATGGCGGACAACGCGATCATCCCCTTGTTGACGTCCCCCAAATATCTCCAGTTGGTACATCAGGTTACACAATTGGAAAACATTATACAGGCTGAGCGCAGTAAAGCCATTCATCTTTCATTCATCGAGATGGGAGAGTATGCAGATATGTAAGTATGGCTGGTTACCCTTTAATGGGTCAATTAGGAACTGGTGCAAGAACGAGCTGCCCTCATTAACCAAGTATACGACACTAATTAACAAGTGAATGATGATAACAGGCAGCACTAAATAATGAAGAGCGCAGTGGAGGACGTTCTCTCATGACTACAGGCAGTGGAGTGGAAACTGGACTCTGAGCAGCTATCCATCGTGTTTTGCAAAATCAGTATGAGTTGCTTCAACAGGAATTTCAGGATGGTCGATGTAGATACTATTTGGTTAAAATGGAGCAGATAATTAGCGAACATTTTGCTGAGAAAGCCAGAGCTGGGGGAAGCGGTGCAGTTAGTAGTGATTCAGAGGAGGAATGCTATGGATTGTCCAATGAGTATCCCTTGGGAGTTGTGGCAGACCCACATCACAACACTACTTCTTCCAAATCCATTTTGGGGGATTAAATTCTGTCTGCCCACCCCTATGATAGCTCACAAGGGGATTTTTCCCCTAGTCATTCAGAACCCAATTTTGCTGCTTCTCACGGCTGAAGCTTAGAGAAAGGCAAAGCTGTAAAAATCGCGAAATTACCACCCTTCAGTAATGATGAATATATGCACAGCTACTTTAGGCAATTCAAATTTGCCATGAAAGGGGCTTCAGATCTGTGGAAAGCAAACCTGTTGCTGTCCGCTTTAGATGTGTATAGCGCCAATCAAGTCACCTGCTACCTTCCAATTAGCTCTGTATCTTATAAAGAGGCAAAAGTGACTGTTATCCAAATGTTTGGGGGTGCAGCCAAGATAGCTTAACAAAAGGCTGACTTAATGACCGTACAGTTCCACCAAAACGAGTCCCAGGTAGATTTCGCTGAGCGATTCTTGGTGAAAGTGCATGTGTTAATAGGAGCCAACGTTTTATCTACCAAGGATTTAGGTATAGTAATGACAGCGGGTGTCAAACGATATTGTGAATTACATAATGCTATGTCTCATGTTTTGGATGAAGATGCTGGGCTTATTTGAATTTTGAACCCCTTACTTTGTCTCTCCATCACATTCAGCGCCCCAATGTAGAGCAAAAGGCCCCTGCTGTTGCCACAGCATACTCATCAGGATATGGGCTCCAGTGACTGAGCTATAACCATTGGAACATATTCGTCCATCCTAAGTATCAGAGGTTCTTTCTCATCCTATGTACTCTCAGCCAGTTTGTCTCTGACCTTTTAATAATACCGTTAATCTTCAGACTGGTTTTCTGCTGCAAGTTATAGTAATGGACCCTTTATAAATGCTTGCTTCCAGTGCAGATTAAGAGGTCATTATGCGGGTAATTTCCCTAGCAACCCGCAGGTGAATGCAAAGCCATCTGGGAAGATTGAGCAGGGAAAAGCTCAAGCAGAGTAGAGATGTGATTCTTTACCTCCACTAAGTCAAATTTAATTGTCCACAACTATTCTCAAGAATCTCTTCATGTAGGACTCAGAACTCAGCCGGACGACTTTCTATACCAATAGCTTCCATTGGATACCCCAGCTTCCATTCCAGAAATTAATTATTCGCCCCCCAAGCTCTGAGTTCCTCCAGGATGTGCAGAAACTATACGCATGGAAGATCCTGGAACAAACCGGCATAAGCAATGTGGATCCCTCAATGACGTTGCCTCTCTAGTAGGGGTTAACTTAGCAATTTCAGTCAAAAAATCGCTTTGGAGTATCCTCATGTTGTTATGGGCATATCCTCCTTCCTCAGTAACAAAAAGCCTTTGGACGTCCACGTAATAAACACTAATGGTTCTTCTTATTTGGAGTGCACTTACTGTGACATTTTCATTCAGAAGACAAAAATCCGCGCTATCATTAACACTGGGGACCAGTGAATATAATCAATATAAGGTTGGTGGCTAAGTTTCCATTGTAGCCGGATGTGGACCACAGATTAGTATACAGGACTACAGGGACACAAATTACTGTGTCCAAATGAGCATACAGCACGTTGCCTTTACGAAATGGGTCAGTTAAGGCTTCCACAGCAGAGGTGGTTCTACCAAACAATAACTACAATATGTTAATTGGTGTGGCATTCATGAGGAAATTTGGACCTGTGATAGATATGGCGGAGGAAACCCTTAGTATTTTCAAACAACAAATTCCCATTTAATTTGACTCTGGTAGAATCACAACGGATCTGTTCTGCTCCAGTCAAATCAATCTGGTGTACAGTGATGGAGTGATTTCTGTCTGATATTGGTAATTGAAGTGGAGAACCAGAGCCAACCCCAAACCAGATCTATGAGTATAAAGGGATTCCTCTCTGAGCAGCGAACACTTTGAGCCTACCGTCTGGACACCAGTGCATAGTAGAACCTGAATTAAAGTTGACATCCCTAAAGGGCTATATGGGGAAGTTATAGGACCCTACCAGCAATCACGGCTTGAACCACATGTGGCTCAAGGGCTACGGCTACCCAGGAATGGAGAGGTGAAGGTACTGCTAGTGAATTTACATAAGGAGATAATAATGATCCAGCGGCACCAAGTGGTGGCTTATTTAAAATTGGCTCCTATAGATGACGTTCGCTGTATTCATGATTTTGGATTGGTGGAGGACCTTGGCCTTTGACAAATTCATCATTCAGCACAATGAAAGTGGTTCCACGGGAAGCGCTAACTGGATTACCAGTGGAACAGCAAGATAAGGAGATAGCTTATTTTGAAAAATACTGGATTTTTTCACATATATTGATCATGATTTGGGGTGCGCCCAAGGGTTGGTACACTGGATAAATATGGGGATCACCCTCCCATTTGATCGCAGTCTATTAGACTTTCAAAGGTGGCAGAGTTGTTGTCTCTGATAAGGTAGATAAACTGATCGAACAAGTGATACTAGAGCAGTCAAACAGTCCGTGGGCATTGCATGTGCTCATTGTAAAGAAAAAAGATGGCACAAATAGGGTTGTTATATACTATTGAAAGCTCAATAGCGCAATGAAGAAGGACTCCTACCCCCTTCACACAGATTGATGATGCATCAGATTGATTAGGAGGTGAATTATTTTTCCACCATGTATTTGATCTTGGGGTACTAGCAGAGCGAATTGCCATCAGCAGAAAAAGAGAAATGCACTATCATCACTTAGAAGGGGTTTTTTCAGCTGACACGTATGCCACAGGGTTTGTGAAACGCCCCGTCTACGTTCCAGTTTGCTATGAATACAATTTTAGGTAATTTAAGCTGTCCTGCATCTTAGTTTATCTCAATGATACCAGTGTGTTTTTGCAAATGTTTACAGAGCATCTTCCCATTGAAAAAAAGTTTTCTGCCAACTCGCTAATGCTAATATCAAAATAAAGCCTTGGAAGTGTCATATTTTTAAAGAGTAATTAGAATACCTTGGGCTCATAGTTATTCAAAATGGCATAAACCGCAGCTGGCAAAGGTGGAAGCGATAAACAAGATGACCCATCCGGGTAATAAACAGGATGTTCAAGTTTTCTTGGGGATGGTCAGGTACTACCAACGGTTCATTCCTAACTTCAGTTGTATTGGGGCACCACTCTTTGGGCTGTTATAGAAAAACAAAATGCCAACTTTGACTGGACAGAACGATGCCAAAAATGCTTTCTATGTGTTGTGAACTGCATCAGCAAACACACCCATTTTGCAATGCCCCAACTTCAAAAAAACAATTTATAGTCAATCAGATGCATCACTCTCCGCTATAGGGGCAGTATTATCCCAGAAGGACGATGATGGCGTGGAGCACCCTATTGCAATTTGCAGTCAAAGCTTTAACTGTCATGAACGAAACTACACTGTGACTTAATGGGAGTGCTTTGCGGTGATTTATACATAAAAAAGTTTTGGGTATATCTACATGGGGTAAAATTTCAGGTAGCGGATTATGCTTCCTTTCACTGGCTGCAGAATTTCTGTGAACCTGAAGGATGGCTCGCGTGTTGGGCATTGAAGCTACAGGCATATGATTTCAAGATTGTACATCAGCCAGGAGCAAGTCATCAAATTGTGGATTGTTTTGCCCAACTACCAAAGATTGCTATCACGGCAGATTTGGCCAACATTATGTATGAGAAGATGGTGCTTAACAAATACCAGGATAAGCTGCTGAAAGTGATCAAGGTACTAGACGGGCTTAGGCAGGATATTTTCCTACGTGAGTGGGAACTATATAAGCGGATTGGAGACTTGACGCTGAGTTTCCTTAAACCTTCTACTAGACCTATGATTATTATGGATGTCCATCGAGTGGTAGAAAAATGAAGGTTTGCATAAAACGTTGGGGTTTTTGTGACCCAGCTACTATTGGGAGAGTATGCATAATGATGTGCTAAAAATGATAAGTTGTTGCCTTCTTTGTCAAGTGGAAAAGCCTTTCCACAAGAAGACCACATACCAGTTGGTTAATCCCCAGTTCGCCTGGCACACCATTTCCCTTGATGTAGTGGGACCTCTGCCAACTGGCACGAACCAATCTGAGTATATAATCGTTGCAATTGATCATTTGACAAGGTGGGTGGAGGCTAGGGCAATTAAGGACTTGGGAGCGGTCACTACAGTCAAGTTTATTATGGAGTGCGCTATACAACAACATGGCTGCCCGCAATTTGTCCTATTGGACAATGGAACGAATTTTACTTTGCACATCTTGCCCAAGTTGAATGAGTTGATGGCAATCCGCAGAGTTTTGACTACACCCTACCATCTGGAATCAAATGGAATTTTGGAACGGGTCAACGGAACCTTAGTGAACATACTCCATAAGTTGGTGAAGGATTGACCCTCAGAATGGAGTACCTTCCTATATACAGCTGTGTTTGCATATAATATCAGCTTCATTCGTCCACTGGCAAGAGCCCTTTCCAACTTCTGTATGGCTGACATCTAGCTCTGCCTGCTCTGCTTTACTCGTGCGTAGAGGTCACTGGTGGTGTGGAACCCAAGTGGTATTTGACAAATCTAATGGAAATGCTGATTAAGTTACAAATGGAAGCCTATTCTACCAGTTTGGCCATGAAGATTTGCAATCAGGTGGCAGACCAGAAGCGCCAGAGCGGACTTCCATTGTTTTCTGTAGAAGATCATGTCTTATTCTATGACTAACACGGATTAGGGCAGAAAAACAAGCTCTCAAACATCTAGGCTGGACCATTTGAGATACTTGAGAAGACTGGCATAGACGCCTACACTATTTAGGAACCTGCGAGGGCTGGATCATCAACCAAGTTCATGCAAAGCTACTTTGAGCATATAAGCAATAGGAGCATATCATCCAGTAAAAGGGGGTAATGTCAAAAAGTTGATATGACTGGATGAGGCTCTATAAATTCCAGTGGATTGGAAATTGGTTTTGAGATGAGTCTTGAGATTGGCAGAAAAGATAAATGTATAAAAAACAGATTGATTGAAGTTTTACCACTTGGCAAATTAAGGGAATTTGTGCTAAAACTTCAAGTTAGACAAAAACTCCTAGAAAATGGAAAACGAATAGAAGATTACCAAGCAGAGAATGCATTTGGCTCAGAAGACCAAGATTTAAAATTTTAACAAAAGATTGAGAGAGGGATGTCTTGGGAAGTTATTGCAGATAAGTCTGCAATTATTAGAAGATTAATAAAATGTCAATAGGGGCGATTGCTTCATATATCATTTATTGGGAATTTATTATAATTGGCGATCTCCATATCATCCAATTTGGTTGCTCAATGGCTAGTAACCTGTGTAAAAACTCGGAGGAATCAAGCCATTACGCTGAGAATTAACAAAAGGTATCAACATTATTATCCTCTGTATCCTTATATAGAGCAGGAGTACAAGGCCTTGGAGGCGTGGTTAAATGATATTCTTGAAGAAGGTTGGGTGTCTAAAGAGACCTCACTTATTGCGTATCCTAAGGTTTTTACCTAGAAAACCAATGGGACGCTATGGCCCTGTGTAGACTATGGGCATCTCAGTCATATTATTGTTCACGATCTCTATCCTCTTCCCCTTGATCAGATGATTAGCCAAGCAATTGCAAAATCCTAGTTGTTTTTGTAGCTCAATCTCATGAATACATTCAATCAGATTTGGGTAATGGAAGGACAGGAGTGGCTTATGGCGATTCATACCAGTAAAGAAATCTTTCTGTTCCGTGTAATGCCTTATGTATTGGAAAATGCTCCAGACATATTCAAGAAGATTATTAATGATGTGTTTGGTGACCTTCAGTTCTCCTGTGCGGTGGCATATATTGACAATATACTCATGCATTCCCCACTCTCAAGCAGCACTAGAAATATTTGGAGGTGGTGTTGGATGTGCTGCACAAGGATGACTGTTGAGTAATTTGAAAGACCTATTCATAAAATATCTGATAGGGACATAATAATGTTAAAATGCTTAACTTATTATGGATAATATCAGATATCAGCGATTATATATCAGTTATATTCTAAGCTTATGCAAAGCTTAGGATCCGCAGCCTAGTGATTTCACTTAATAATATTTGCCTATGATGACACGGCTCGAGGGCTTTGTTGGTTAGGTCAGACTTAAAATTAAGTTTTACCTTAATGACTCAGGCACGCGGGCTTTGTTGGTCTATGTTGAAATTATTTTTAATGTCAGTCAAGTTTTTGATTGAAATAATTACTAATTAGTAATACTAATCGCCTTGGTATGTGCTGCTGATTGCTTGTGAAAGAGAATAAGTTTAGCTAATTGCAGACAAGTCTGAAATGCCATCTTGAGAATGATGACATTATTTACACTGACCCTGAGGTCAAGCAAGATACCCTGAGTCAAAGTATTTGTAGACCCTCAAATAAACATTTTATGTGTTTCTCTGGCCAAGTGCCATTGAAATGAGACGTCATGGGTAAGATGTGGTGAACATCAAGCTCTATAAATTATCTCCAAGTTAATGCTAATAAAAAACAATCAACTATTACCACTAGTTTATAGTTTAACTTATAAGCTTTTTGTGTTTAAAACTTTAAATTGTATTAAGTCGAGGATTTACTTGGGATAAGTAAGATCAGGGTAGTGTGCCATCACTAAGTAACGACAGGGGAATATGAATTTAAAGTGCTATTACCAAGGAGTTTAGTATTGAATTATAGTCACCATCTGGTCTATTGTCGTCATACAATAGACGTACAAAACTCCATCAAACTTCAGAAGAAGAACCAGCCATCTAAAGATGACAAAAATTCAACAAATGGCGCTCATGGCTGGGAATGCAGATGGTGACCACGCTGTATGGGGGACAATTGCAATCAATTAATCAGAACCTTCACTGGGCCCAATGGGAATACTAAAATGTCTGTGTCCCAGATTAATTGGGAGGATGTACCCATTATTACCTA
The DNA here is from genome assembly GCA_022478985.1 of Massospora cicadina. Classification (NCBI taxonomy): domain Eukaryota; kingdom Fungi; phylum Entomophthoromycota; class Entomophthoromycetes; order Entomophthorales; family Entomophthoraceae; genus Massospora; species Massospora cicadina. The sequence goes on from JAKSZP010017369.1 coordinate 68,553, forward strand.
CCCCAATGAACCCATTTCACCTGAAGAGCTGGAACGTCTTGAACAGCAGTTGATAAAAGGGTTAAAATAGGACAAGGGCCCACAGACAATAGTAGCAATCCTTTTTATTGCCAATGACAGCAAGATGTGTTGTGGATGAGATATCTAGCTCGTCATCAATTAAGTGTAGCTCAGATCCAAAAATAATTGGTATAGAGAATAATACCCAATACTTGATTGAATTTGTACATCCCACCTCTAGAAATTCTCAGATGACAATCGCCCACCATCATGCAGCCATTATCAAGCTGTTAAATTTCTCACGCAAATCCAGCCAGGTGAGCCAAATTTTAAATAAGCAATTGGAAGCCAACTTAGCTGAGGTCTGTTCATGTTTGGAGGCAAATTATAATTTAGCCACTTGGGCTAATGACCGGGTAGCATAATTAGCACAAGAGCTAAATGACAGATTGCATTACATCTTTGACAATTTCTTATAGGAAAAAGGATTCACAGAATCTTGGGTCAGCAATATCACTCAGAGTTCTATTAATGCTTCAGAGTTCATGAGGCTTAACCACAAAGCCCAAGAGGCGCAGTTAAACCATAACAATGAATTTTGTGACCAGTATCAAAGTCTAAGTGCCCTAAATTTCGCAGATGAAGGATGAATACACTAGAAAAATCAAGTACTGGCAAACAAAATTTGAGGGCCAATGGGAAAAAAATGAAATAAAATCAAGACTCTATAGATTGTCTTAGTCTACAGATCAATAATCTCAATGATGATGTTACTGCTATTAATGAGTCAAATAATAATCTCCATGGAGAATTAAACCAATGCAAGAAGGAAATAAAAATAAAGGATTAAGTGATTTCCACCTTGCAACTACAAGCTACTAGCTTTAATGAGGAAATTGCGAAATTAAGTTAAAACCAAAATCATGTCAATTGGGAAAACAAAATCAACAATCAAAACCGAGCTCTGGATAATGGGCATTGTCAGTGTGCTACAAACCGCTTGACTGGAAATTCTTCCAAATACTATGAGGACGAAGCTTTAGAAATAGCTACTGAAATGGACGCTGGGCCACGTCAATAACTGCCTAGCAATATGGTTGCCTTGGCCAACCCTAGCGCCTCAAACTGGGATATGATGCCCCAACGCCCTAGTACACCTGGCTCTAGTCAACTAGAAGTAATCTTGATAACCAGGAATGGGGAAGCGATATTTATAAACCAGCGAACCTGTCTGCTTTTGACAAGAATGGAAGTATTACCACATTTGTCAAATGCTTTGAAATGGCCATGTATGGGGCCAGTGACCTTAACAAGGCAGGCACTATGATTAACTGCTTGAATGAGTGGAGCATTGAGTTGATTATTCCTCACATTAACGAAAACCCAACATATGCCAAAGTCAAAGAGGCTGTGCTTCATGAATTTGGAGGTCCAGAACGAATGTCAACCAGAAAACCTAAGTTTATGAACATTCGCTTTAAGAAAGATGAAGCAATTAACAAATTTGCAGATTGATTCTATTGCAAAACTCAAGTTCTCCAAGGCGCACGGGCTATGTTCAATTTTGATGCTAAGATTGCACTAGAACATGCATTATAACCTTACCCAAATTTGTCAAGCACTATATTGTCTGCTTTCTTGCAAAACCTTGCAACATCTGAATTGGTTGATTATTTGTTCAGATGCTCTAAAAATTACAGCCCTCCTAATACTAGGTACAGATCAGGACCTGCTGCCTCCGCTGGAAAGCCCTTTGAAACAAATAAGAAGATTGATAGTAATCCACCTGTAAAAAATGAGCAAAACTCAAATATGAGAGCCCCACGCCAAATGAGTGAGATTACTTGCTTTAATTGCAATTCTAAAGGTCACTTTGCTTCCTGATGCTGTCAACAAAATGTCAACATAGTCCTTCCCAATACCATGCATGAGGAGGGAAAAGAATAAGCACAATAGATGCGAGATGCTCTATTGTGCCTAAGACACCAGTCCCACCTGATCGACAAGAAAACGTTGGCCATGGGGCCTCGTTTAACAATGAAAGCGATTCTATTTTAGTATCAAATGAAGATTCTTCAAATGTACATGTGGTAACTCGCTCCCAGAGTAAGGCTGTCATACCTGAAGCCTCTGAAGTAGTCGCTAAACCCTATGTGCAACAAATACTTGAGAATATTCCAGATGAAGGGACAAGAAATGCAGCAGATACCCCAAGCTTGAAAGGGGTGAATATTGCCATGCTAATTGACACATTCATCAATGAATGTTCCAGTATTGGAAATACTTTGAAACACAATCTTAGCTCCATGGATTCTTCCCATATTCACTTAGTAAAATCTATTGATTCTTACTATTCTGAGTGCATTTATGTGGACATTCTGGTTAACAAGATCAGAGTTGTAGTTATTGTTGAAAGTGGAGCACCTGTAAGCATTGTTTCCACGAAGCTGGTTAAAAAATTGAAATTAGCTCTGGAGATTGACCATCATCTAGAATATGAGACCTCAGGCCTTAACAGCACTAAAAGTGAAGGAGCTTACAGTGCTTTGCCACTGCGATTTGGAGCTTTGGTAGTAGCTGCACCCAATATAGTGCTTCCAAGCACCAATAATGACATATTAATTGGAACTAGTTTTTTAAGAACCTATGGGATCTCATGCAATTTTAAAGAAAACGTCTTGACAATATTGGGCTAATCACTTCCAATTTATTACTCTCGCAATGATATGAAGCCCATAAGCCATCATGGAAATTTTATCAATATATTTTATGCTGACAGGATAATACCAGTAGGATATATTCAGCGGGAAAATTGAAGCTGCCCCATGCCAACCACCATAAACAAAAATTGAGGAATACCTCTAGATGGGAATAAGGATGCGACAATAGCTCCAGGCCATTAACTGGTTATGAGGACTGGAACCACACTGGATATTCCAGAAGGACTATATGGGGAGGTTGTATCCCCGTGGCATCATTCTCAAATGGAACCTAGTGTGGCACCTGGAATACTTATACTGGGGCATGGAGAGATTGATGTCTTACTAGAAAATTTGACCAGCTGAAATATTAAGGTCAAGAAATATCAAGTTGTTGCTTTTGTGCATCTGTTTCCAAGGGACGAGTTAAGATAAGCTGTCAAATTTGGTGACTTATCTGAGTTTGGCTTACCAACTGAAACCCTTGGGGAACATACTGTAATTTCTCAAGAATCATTTACCAGATTATCAGAACAACAGAAGGATGAAGCACTAGAGTTGTTTGAACAATACTCCAAAATTTTTGCCAAAGATGACCAAGATTTAGTTTGTGCAAAAGTAGTACAGCATTTTGCTGATAATGAAGACCATATGCCTATTAGAATGAGGCCAATTCTGTGCCCCAGGGCTAGTGATGAAATAATCAGTGAAGAGCTAGACAAATTGTTGAAAAGTGGAATGGTAGTGCCATCCAAAAGCCCGAGGGCCAGCCCTGTTTTAATTGTAAAGAAAAAGGATGGCAGCAATCAAGTTGTGATTGATTATCGATGCCTCAATGCCATTACAAAAAGATTCATATCCATTGCCCAGAATTGATGATGCTCTAGACCGTCTGGGAGGGGCGAAGTATTTTACCACAATGGACCTCATCTTTGGATATTGGCAAATTGAGCTGCCATTTAAGAGCAGGAAAAGTGTGTGATGATTGCTGCTCAAGGGCTTATTCAACTGAAATGCATGTCACAGGGGCTGTGTAACGTGCCAGCAACCTTTCAGCGCGCAATGGACACGATTTTGGGGTACCTTAAACTTTCCTGCGTTCTGGTGTACCTGGATGACATCAATATCTTTTCACAAATGTTTCAAACATCTTGAGCACCTTGAACAGATTTCAAACGGCTGTTGAAGGCCAATCTGAAGATAAAACCTAGAAAATGTCAATTCTTTAAAGAACAATTGGAATACCTCAGGTTCATCATTGATTCCAAGGGCTTGCGGCCTCAGCCTTAAAAGGTGGAGGCGATTAACAATATGCAACCTCCAACGAGTATGAGAGATGTTCAAGTGTTCTTAGGCATGGTAGGATACTATCAAAGATTTGTAGAAAGGTTCACGAAGATTGCTGAGCCTCTATTCTACTTAATACAAGGAGGAGTTCATTTTTGCTGGGCAGAGGAATACCAACAAGCCTTTGAGGCTTTGGAAAACAAAATGAGCTCGGCGCCTATCCTCCGATATCCAGATTTCAGCAAGCCTTTTATCATACAAACTGACGCCTCATTGACTGCAATTTGGTGGTGTGCTATCGCAGATTGGGGATGATGGCGAGGAGCATCCAGTCACTTATTGCAGCAGGATGCTGAATAGGCATGAGTTTTATATGGTGACTGAAAGAGAAAGTTTGGCTGTCATATTTGCTTGTAAACAATTTTGGGTTTACATTCATGACACTAAGTTTCAAGTAGTGACGGATCACAGCTCAATATGATGGCTCCACATTCTTAAGGAACCTGAAGGACGATTAGCCCGCTGGGCCCTAAAATTACAAGTGTACAATTATGAAATTATTCATAGAGCTGGAGCGGCCCATCAAAATGCAGATGGATTATCGCGACTTCCTATTGTAGCTGTCCTGAGCAGTTTGGCTGATGAGCTTCATGAAAAAATGATTACCTGAAAGTATGCAGATGAGCCACCTGAAGTTCAAAAAGTGATTGAAAAGGTATAAATTGACACTGAATATTGAAATGGAGTTTTATACAAGCTTAAGCCTGAAGGGCAACGTCAAATTTTCCCAAAACCTTCCGACCAAATGGAGATTATCACACAAGCACACAAGGCTGTCAGAAATGGGGAATGACCAAACGCTAGAATTAATTCAATACAGCTACTATTGGGATTCCATGTGATTCAATATCCAAGATGTACTTGATAAGTATCATTCATGCCATTTTGCAAAGCCTAAGAATCATATGTGAAATATCATTTAATCAAACCTGACTGGGCCTGGCATACCATGTCAATTGATGTAGTTGACCCTTTGCCTGTGAGTAGCTTAGGCAACAAATAAATATTTTTTGCTATCGACCATCTGACAAAATGGGTGGAAGTGAAAGCAATTCGAGATGGTGGGGCCTTAACTACTGCCAAGTTCATCATGGATAATATTATTTATAAGAACGGATGCCCCAGAAGATCTTGACGGACAATGGAACGAATTTTACTGCCCAAATGGTACAATGGTTAAATGAGTTGATGTCTATCTAAGGAGTGTTGTCAACACCATACCATCCTGAGACTAATGGTATGGTAGAGATAGTTAATGGCACTTTAGTCAGCATTTTATGCAAAAACGCAGCCTTGGCGCCTTTACAATGGGCAACTACAATTAGTGCTACCATGTTTTCATAAAATATTGGACACCACAGCAGCACAGGCCACTCTCCGTTTTGACTTCTTTATGGTAGACAGCTTGCTCTGCCTCCATTATTATATTCAGTATTAAGTTCAACTGACGCAATTAACCCAAATAACTATGTTGAGCAACTAGCAAAGACCCTAATAAAGTTGCAATCTGAAGCTTATCAAAACGCGATTAGTTGAAAAACTATTCAGAAGAGCTACAACCATGCTAAATGAGTTATGGTGACTAGGTTCAAGGAAGGAGATTTAGTAGTATCTTGTGACACTCATAGCGCAGGACGCGCGCACAAGATAGACTTGCTTTAGAAAGGTCCATTTATTATATTGGATAAATCATCTGAAGACATATAACCATTAAGGATCAAGGCGACTGAGTTGTGAATCAAGTACACTCTAAGTTCCTTTGTTTGTATCATAAAGAATAATAATATAAAAATAAAAAAAACAAAAAAATTATAAAATAAAAATTGGATATAATAAATATAAATATCTAATAATAATAAAAAAATAATTGAAAGCCTTAGATTTTAAAACATAGATTTGGTGCCTTGCTGGCATTAGAACTAGGTACGCCTTCTTTAGTAGGGGGAGGAGGGTATGATCAAGCTGGAGAAGCCTGTAGAAGAATCAGAGAGATGTGGAACTCATACAAGTCCCAACTATCTAGACCCTGTTGGAGATGTGCCAAACCCAAGAAAGCTCAGCACCAGGCATGCTGGCCCTATTGGCTTAGGAAAGGCCATCAAACTAAAGGGAAAGACCATTGGAAGGGACTTAGGAATAGGCGGGAAAGGTTCAACACAGGATAAATGCCACAGAAAGGAAGATACAATTGGCAATAAGGCTCTCAAGGCAGGGGTAAATGGAGGGAAGGAACTCTTTCATGCGAAACATTTGCAAATGTGCCTCATCTGATACCCTGCGCATGTTGGGCATGGTATCAATGGGAAGCGAGGAAGGAGGGAAGTGAACACATGCACCCAAAAGAGCCATCTGGGGGACATACTTCTCAGGAAGCCCCTTAGCCAAGCTTTTGCAAAGGGCTCAGTATAACACCAGGATGCGCTGATCCTTCAAAATCCAAGTCTTGAGGCCCAACGAGATGTATAAATTGGTATGACCAAAGTGGGTTCACACCAAAGCCTAGCAACCGAGTTAGCAAAATAAAGTGCCTGGTTGGCCTCAAAAAATATTGTAAACGGCGACCTCAGGACCAGTAGCAAGTGTGGACAACAAGTAGGCGCTCACAAGCTCTGACATCAAATTGAGCTCAAGACCCAACAAAGCCACACTGCCCGCGAGTAAAGAGGAAGCAAGATTCTTAGAAATAAAATTGCTAAAAAGGGAAAACAAGAAGTCTGGAAAAAGATCCCCATCTGAAGTGAATTGATGTCAGATCAGGGTTTCTTGGGACTGAACGGCTTCAGAAGGCCAAAGAGTTAAAGAATAATTCAAAAGGGGATTCCAATCGACCCAGTGGGATGTTTGACTGACAGTACTTGAAGCCATGGGGGCTTGTTTGGGCTCATCAATTGGTGTTATCACAGCGGGATGTGAAGCCAAACTCTCTAGTACCATTGAAGCGTAGCTAGTTGACCCAGCTTAAGGAATCATGGGCAACACGCTAAGTTGACCATAGCATGCCTCATGGACTTGCTTAGCCTTAGGAAGGCTCGTCTGTCTGAGGTGGAAAGGCTATTGAGATAATGTATAAACTTTGATGAACACAAAAGTTAGACATTGTGACCCAGGAAGAAGGGTACCCGCCGCTTATATCCAGTAAAGGTGGGGGAAGTGTTGAGTAATTGACTAAACCTAATCGTCAGATATTTGTATAGGGACATAATAATGTTAAAATGCTTAACTTATTATGGATCATATCAGATATCAGCGATTATGGATCAAGTATATTCTAAGCTTATGCAAAGCTTGGGATCCGCAGCCTAGTGATTTCACTTAATAATATTCGCCTATGATGACACAGGCTCAAGGGCTTTGTTGGTTAGGTTGAACTTAACATCAATTTTTGACTTAATGACTCAGGCACGTGGCTTTGTTGGTCTATGGTGAAATTAGTTTTTAATGTCAGTCAAGTTTTTGATTGAAATAGTTACTAATTAGTAATACTAATCGCCTTGGTATGTGCTGCTGATTGCTTGTGAAAGAGAATAAGTTTAGCTAATTGCAGACAAGTCTGAAATGCCATCTTGAGAATGATGACATTATTTACACTGACCCTGAGGTCAAGCAAGATACCCTGAGTCAAAGTATTTGTAGACCCTCGAATAAACATTTTACGTGTTTCTCTGGCCAAGTGCCATTGAAATGAGACGTCATGGGTAAGATGTGGTAACATTGAACCCTATAAATTATCTCCAAGTTGATGCTAATAAAAAACAATCAACTATTACCACTAGTTTATAGTTTAACTTATAAGCTTTTTGTGTTTAAACTTTAAATTGTATTAAGTCGAGGATTTACTTGGGATCATTAAGATCAGGGCAACGTGCCATCGTCCAAGTAATGACAGGGGAATACAAATTTATAGTTCTATTATCAAGGAGTTAGATCTTGAATTATAGTCACCATCTAGTTCATTGTCGTCATACAATAGATGTATGAAACTCCATCACACTACAGAAGAAGAAACAGCCATCTGAAGAGGACCAAAATTCAAAATGACCTTTAATTAAATCGCTCTAAGTGTGAGTTCTTTAGGAATGAGGTTATCTTTCTTGGTAACTTGATCTTGAAGGACAGTTACACAATTTCTAGAAGTATGAGACCATCCTTGAATGGCCCACCCCACCACCCATAAGAAGTTGCAGAGCTTCTTGGGCGCCATTATTTTTTTAACTTTTCCCCTGCCCTCTTGCAGCTGGCTGCACCGCTGCATCCCTTGACTGAGAAAAATGTTCTTTTCTAATGGACGGGGGAGTTCCTATGGGAGTTTGACACCATCAAGGAGGTGTTTATGGCACCATCCATCTTTAAGGATGCTGATCCACCAAGCAATTTATTGTAGCCTGTGACACCCTAACTGCGTTTAGAGGCAGTTTTTCTGAAAGCGCATGACAGTTTGGAACACCCAGTAGCCTGCCTTTTGCGCAAGTTCCCCTACTCCAAGAAGTCCTATGACATTTATGATAAGGAGTTGGCTTCAGTGGCGTGGGTGCTTATGCAGTGTTAGTACCTCCTTTGGGGCATACAACATGAGGTGGCTTGTTTGATGGTTCACAAGGCCCTCATATATTTCTAAAACTAAAAAGTAGGCCATTTCCATGCCCAAACGTACCACAATCTCTGCAGCTTTATTTTTGAATATGAATTCGTCAAGCGTTCATTGAATGTCCTCTCTAAATTGTTGAGCTACAACCCATTTTTGGGTCCAACAGAGGCTGAAGGGCTGGAGCTTACCACATTAATTATTTCAGCCCATATTTTATAATTGCTCCTCCCCCAGTTTTAGTGGCAGAGTGGGGTCAAGACATCTCATTGGTTGCTTGGGTATTAGGGGGTCAAATGGCCTGCATGTAAGGGTTGAAGCTGAAACTATCTTGGGTTTCCAGCGCAATAAAATATGCAGTATTTGTTGGCTAAGGGAACAATTTTGTTTAAGTGCCAAATTTGGGTTCCACCCCTACTTTGTGATGATGTGATTTGGGTTCATCATGACCCTCTGGTGGTGAGTCATCTAAGAAATAAAATGTGCATTTACTTGGTAAATTAAATATACAACAAACCAGGATTCTTGAAGGATATTCTGGCATGTATTGCTAGTTGCATAATGTGCGCTGAGTAAAATTAAATTGCTCATATTGAAACGGCCTTCTCCATCCCTTACAGCATGCTGAGGGTCCATGGACCTCAATATTGGTTGACTTCATTGATGATCCTCCTAGCCTATATGGGTATAACGCGATTATGGTGGTTGTGGAACACTTTACAAATTTTTCTTGTATATCCTGTTCATCCACTACTACCTCTGAGGAAACTTTCCAGCTCTTTGTGAGGCATGTTTTTCGATGTTTGGGTTACCATAGAAATGTGAATGACTGAGGGCACAGTTTATGGAACGCTTCTGGATGGGCCTTCTAGATATTTTGAGCATTCAGCTGTGCCATTCCATCGCATATCATCCCCAGTTATTTGACCAATGGAGCAGGTCAGCCAGATCCTCAAACAGTATCTCTGGTGTTATGCAAAAGCTGCAGAATACCCTGAGCAGATGACCTTACGTTGGCCCAGTTTGCTTATAGCAAGACCTCCCATGCATCTCTGGGGTTTTCGCCTTATGAGGGCATATTGGGGTACAGCCTGACATTCTCCTCTGGGCTATGCCTTCACCTGGAGGTCACTGCAGCAGCAGAGGATATGCAAAAGAACCATAGTACTCAATACCTGGTCTGGGAGCATCTGACAAAAGCTATCATTGTTTACAATTAGTTTGTGGACCAGAAGCATCTTCCTGCTTATAAAATCATGGTGGGTTCCTCAGTCATGATCATTACGCGCCACCCTCATATGAAGGTGCCCTCTTGGAACTTTGCAAGCAAACGGTCAGGCCCTCATGAGGTCTAGGAAGATTTGGGGTATGGGCTTTTTTGCTGATTCTTCCCATCCAATGGAAACAGCACTATCTTTCACACTTCCCAGTTGTCTATTTAAATGCACGCCACCTGTAGACCCTGATCCAGTGATGATTGAAGGATTGGTAGAAGCGGTGGTGGAGGCTATTTTGGCATTTCATCACTTGCATCACTTGGTGCAGTATATGGTGGCATGGAAGGGCTTTCTATAATAAGAAAGCAGCTGGGTTAGTACCCACAATTTCGCAAATTGCCATGAGCTGGTGGCTAGTTTCCATGTGGCACACCTAGACACTCCCTGCCCTCCTCAGAAGGTTGTCTCCACACTGGCAATCAAGTTCTTAAAACCGCACAAGAATCTTGCACTGGCCCAAGTTCCACATGGGAATCCCTTGACTCAAAAAAGGAAAGGTAATGTAAGTCTTGTAGAATAACCCCTGGTGCTAGACTGGGAGAAATTCCCATTTTTTTTAAAAAAAGAGGGGAAGAAGCCAGCAACTGTCCCTCATGTCACTCTGGGCAATCTAGCCCATGTGGTGGATGAGAGATGGGTAACAGCGTATCCCCTAGGAATGGTGCCTCGTCCACTCTGCTCACCATCAACAATTGGTGGGTAAAATTTAGACCTTGTGCCAGGAGGTGACAGAGGGTAGAAGCCATCACTAATAGAAGGCAATTGGCACGTGTCCTCAAGATGTGGTATCCACAGGTCGAGTTTCGCTGGTAAGTTTGAGTCATAATCACTGATAGTTAAAAAAAGTTAGTGTCAGCCGTGAAGACTCCTATTTTCCAAGTTTCCCCAGCATTTTTTCAAGATGATCTTATCCCTGACAAGTATGGGCGTGGTCAACCTTATCCCTAACCAATGGAGCTGGCCATATGTGTCCAGCTGTGGGCACAAACTGCCATGCACAAAAGTCGTCATCATTATCATACCAAGCATGATTGCGGTGGAATGAATATTCTTACTAGCGAATCTGATCCCAATCTGACCAGGCAGGTCAGATCTGAGTCTTTATTATAAATTGTTTAGAATGACAATTTGGCAGGATTTAATCATGAAATATTCTTGAAGGCAGTGCATTTAGCTCTAATTCCTCATTAAGTAAGCATATAGGTATGCACTCCCTGATAGGTACCTCTGTCACTCCATGTTTTTCCTTTCCATCATTTTTGTTTACACTAAAAAATCTTCAAATATTCAAATTTATCAGTGAGTTAAAGAGTTCAATTGAGCATTCAGTGGTGGTGATTTCCCATTCTGTAAATCTCTGACTAGTTCTCAAGACTGCATTTTGCTTATTCATTTGTTAATATGGATGGTGTAACTGAGGTATTCTGGATGGGGTTCTGGGTGTTCACTCACCTGGAGTTCCAGGCCAGTTTTATACTATCAGCACTCTTCATGACATAGCACTCCTTAGTTAAAAGAGAAAGAGAACAAGGACGCAAATAGCTGACTGAGTTCAGAGTATTGGTTTTGGTAAATAAGGTTCCAATTTATGGCAAATCAAAGATAAAAGTTCGTAATATAAAGAAAGCTTTTTTGTTTATTTGAACTAGATAAAAAATCAGAATTAAAGTTTATGGATACTGATTCTTCCTTTTTTATAGCATAACTTGGTGCTTAGATAGACTTGTTAAATACTATGTTTTTTACAATACATTGAAAATTAAGCTTTTAGAAAAATAATAATAGAAAAGTAAATTAATGGCGATTATTACTTTTTTAATGCATTTTTATTGGCTGAATTATAACTTGGTCAGCTTAGATATCGTTTGATTTCAACTTGTTTTGCACACTTTGTACTTTCCTTTTATACCTGTGGGTTTTTGTGCTTATCATTTAATTTTGTATCAGATCTAATTTTTCAGCTGGAATGGAAGCCTTAAATATAGGATCAGGCAACCACTTCTTTAAACATAGATAATTTTTGATTAATGATTTACCAAAGGTAGAACTTATTTAAGTGTTTATCATAGGTTGTATTTGAATTTCTTCAATCTGAAGGATCCATTGAACCATCTCTGGTTCTGATATGTTATCTGATATAAACACATATCTTATCTACATTTTAATTGCAATATCCCAAATTAGGATATTGTGTTAATCAGATAGTTTCTAAAATCTCACATCCCCCTTTTAACTGATGAACTCGCAGCTTTTTTCAGCGCAATGTATGTTTTCTTCAGCAGTTTGTCAGGTAAAAAAATTTTATAGGATATTCTTTCAATTTTTGAGGTACGTTTACTGACCAACTACTTTATTCTAAGTTTTTCAATTAATACTCAGTTACCTAGAGGTGAACCAGTTGTAATGGTGAGGGTCCTTCTGGTACTATGTTTTTAACAGCTTGAGTTAAGAGATGTGGATTGTGGGATGAAGTTGAGATCCTTCAGGAATGTCTAACATAAAAGCTACAGGATTTACTCGATTTTTTATCTGGTAGGGCCCAATCAAGGAAGTACCAAACTTGCAGTGGTGAGACTTAGTATTGTAATTTCTTAGGTAAACTAACATGTGGCAACCCACTTTTGTTCCCATATTTTTTATTTTATGATCAGCCTTGTTCTTTTGGGCTTTTAATGAAAGTTCTAGCCGTTTTTAAGGTTAATTTATTTTGTGTGCGTTTATAGAGTTTTCATCTGATGAGGGGTTTTCTACCATTTACTGAGGGATTCCAAGGGTCAGATAAATATACATGGTTCATGAAAATAGGGACATCGTTGTGGATTTATGAACTTTGTAATAGTATGGTTATTGAGCCAACTATAGCCCGTCTCTCCAGTCTGTTTTACTTCCTTATAGCAATTAAGGTATTGTTCAAGTACCTGGTTTAATTTCCAATTTGTACATCTGATTGCGGATGGTATGCTGATGATCTACTGGCCTTGGTATAAAGGTTCTCTATAAGGTTGTCTGTTGTGATTCTTACCCATATTCCCAGACAACTAGATTACCAGGGATTGCTAGGGAATAATTCCCTATTGCAAAGTGAATTGGATATTGGTTGACTGTCAGGAGAACAGCAAATAATTATTAGACTGGCATGCCAGCCCAGATGCTAGAGCCCCAAATGGTAAACCAAAATGCCAGAGGCACTGCTGCTGGTATGACGAATATGGAACTGGAAGGGAGCTTAATTTTCACCATTTAAAAACGGAATTTTTGGGGAAAGTTGTTTTTAATGAAAAAATTTAAGGAAGGAGAATCAACCCGACAATTTTCTCAGTGTGATGCTACTGATTAAATAGTCATTAATTTGAAGAAGAAACAAACCAGGATTGGGTACTACAAGTTCGACCTAAGTGGCGAATTATTTGGGAATGGGCAGGTTGGTTCCCTGGGAACTGACATCACAAAATTTGGCAGCAGGCCGAGTCACAGTCAATTTGACCTCAAACATCGGAACCAAATCTCAGCTACATTTCTGATGGTTGATGTGACAGCATTTGGCCTGATGAGTGGTGGGAATCCCCCAAGACCACCCCACATATGGGTGGACCCATTTGGTTGGGAACAGGTTCAGGACGCCCAACCCACCCATGCTCGGTCACTGGGCCATTCATTTTGTTAGTGGCATTGCATCAGGCGCAACGCCCAATTTGCCAGCAGGAAGCTTCAAAACCTCAACGATGGTGTCTGATGCTATTACCTGCCCATCGGGGGTGATGCCTAATGGATTTGGGAGGGGGAGAATTTTTCAATTGTCATGTTAACCAAATTGCAACTGTCAGGCATTCTAACTGATAGATTGGTCTTCATAACTTTTTGACCATTTGAAATTTGAGCATCAGGCTTATTGCCGCTCAAATAAATTACAATTAATTTCAGTTTGGCGATCTTGGCGCAGATTTCACTTGTTCCTCATAACAGTTCTGCTGAGGAGAGTGTGGGTACCAAAAGTGGGATCCGAAGTGGAAGGGCTGTTACCCTGCGCTCATCTACCAGATGAGCAAGATCGCCCTGAGTAATGAGGGGTATGGCCATCCTCTTCAGTACCTTCTTGCTTGGGAATGGAAAAATGTCCAGATTGACACCCAGAGGACGTTCCCCAGGACTTACATTACCCTTTCCTTTTTCCAAGGGAAGGGCCTCACCACCAGGAAACTGTAAGAGAGCCACATTCTTGTGCACCTTGGATAACTTGATCGCCATTACTGACGCAGGTTTTTGGGGGAAATGGAGAACCTTGGGGTGGGATATGTGGAACGCTTCAATTAGATTCATGCAATTCGCGCAATTGCGCGCCTTGCCCCAACTGTTCTCATAGGCTGGATACCCTTTCCAGGCCACGAGATATTGGATGGAATGTCGCGATTTCTGGGATGCCAAGATAGCCTCTTCCTCGGCCTGTTCCTCATTTTTGATGATGATCAGTTCCAGTTCCATAGGAATTGCACCTTTGAAGGGTGACAGCTGGGAAACTACTGGGCTTTATGGAGCAAACTCATTACAAGTTGAGGTGTCAGACTTACTGACATGGGAAGATAGCCGCGTCAACTATGGGGTATGGGTTTGGAGTTTTGAGTGGGATGGGACTAATGTGGGCAGAGATAATCTTCTTTATGACCTGTTTAATTTGGAAAGAAGGGACCATTGCTGTGCCAATATCTACGAGAAAGGTGGAAATGGTAGAGATTAGTGGTTGGTCGATTATGTCAGGTGAACAGCAAGTAAGAATTAGACTGGCATGCCAGCCCAGATGCCTGAGCCCCAAATGGCAAACCAGAATGCCTGAGGCACTGCTGCTGGTATGATGAATATTGAACTGGAAGGGAGCTTAATTTTCAACATATAAAAACGGTTTTTTTGGGGAAAGTTGTTTTAATGGAAAAATTTAAGGAAGGAGAATCAACCAACAATTTTCTCAGTGTGATGCGACTGATTAAATAGTCATCAATTTAGAGGGAAACAATCCAGGATTGGGTCCCACAAGTTTGACATAAGTGGTAAATTATTTGGGAATGGGCGGGTTAGTTCTCTGGGAACTAACATCACAAAATTTGGCAGCAGGCTGAGATATGGTCAGTTCAACCTCAAATGTCTGAACCAAAGCTCGGCTACATTTCTGATGGTTGATGCGATGGCATTTGGCTTAACAAGCGGTGGGAAATCCCCCAAGACCACCCCACATATGGATGGACCATTTGGTTGGGAATGGGTTCAGGACACCCAACCTGCCTGTGCTCGGTTGCTGGGCCATTCATTCAGTCAGTGGTATTCATCAGGCGCAATGCCCGATTTGCTGGCAGGAAGCTTCAAAACCTCTTCAATGGTGTCCAATGCTATTACCTGCCCATCGGGGGTGATGCCCAACATATTTGGGAGGGGGAGATTTTTTAATTGTTATGTTAACCAAATCACAACCATCGGGCATTCCAGCCAATATATTGGTCTTCATACCTTTTTGACCATTTGAAATCTGAGCATCAGGCTGATTGCCACTAAAACTAGTTACAATCAATTTCATTTTGGCAATCTTGGCGCAGATTTCACTGATTCCTCATAACAGTTCTGCCAAGGAGAGTGTGGGTACCAGAAGCGGGATCCAAAGTGGAAGGGCTGTTACTCAGCGCTTTTTTACCATGTGAGCGAGATCGCCCTGAGTAATCTGGGGTATGACCATCCTTTTTGGTACCTTCTTGCTCAGGAACGGAAAAATGGCCCAATTGATGCCCAGAGGACGTTCCCCAGGACTTACATTGACCCAGATTTTAGGGTAACTATGTTTGGGGATTTTAAGTTATCTATCTGAGTCAGATATGTTGGGGATCAATCTGGAATAATGCTTAAGATCTCATCATGCAAAGTTGCTGACAAAATAGGGGCATCTTAAAGTTGATTAGCTATCAGGTTTACCAATTTAGATCGGTCAGGTTTCATGACTGAACAACTGGGAATTTAAAGATTAAGTTGTGAGGCGAGTGATGCCGCCTGCAATTAGTGAATTGATCAGTTGGTTTATAACCTGCCTTAATGGGTAACAAGTCCCATTACCTAAGCAGGTCGCTTGCCATATATGGTTGGTTTGTTTGGATTGAGAGGAAAACGTTAGGACACGTTTTCTGACTTTTTCTATCTTAGGTCTCAAGGATGTCTAATAATGAAATCCTAGACAGGATGGTAAAGACCATTGCTGCTGATATGAGGACGGGTAATTCAACAGCAATGGCTGCCGTTTCATCAAGGAGGTGCCAACCAAGGGTTGGGCAACGAATTCATTGCTATAAATTCCCTAAAGAATACACTATTTAATATAACTAATTACTAGATAATCACTTACCAGAACAAATTTAGAAAGAAAAAAGATTAGCTCGACTCTTCAATTTGGGATCACCCATCCTTGGGTTGATAAAGGTGATAAGGAACTAATTTCCAGGTGGACTGAGATCACTGTATGGCAGGAAGCCAAAAGACCACTTTGTCAAAATTTACCTTAAGTTCTATTCTTTCTTAAGGAAATTATTGATGTGTGATCTAATTGGAGACTCTTTAGGATAAGTAAGGATCTGAGCGTGGATCCAGAGAAAAAAGCTGAATCAAATTGGGGATTGCTACCAACTGTATGTCACAGAGAAACCATAAACAGGGATATGAGCATAGATCAAGTTGAGCAATACCAGGGAACAAATTCCCTATTCTGGACATCATAAGTTTTTTGAGAGTAAATACTGGCCAAGCATAGGACCAATTTATAGTACTTCAATTCAACTATAGATAATAGTTGCCATACTATTATCAATGATTATTACAACTATTATTATACAATGTGGAGAATTGCACAAAACCCAAACCTGTGCAGTTTGTATATTTATAGAGGTTATTGACTGAAAATAATCAGAAAACCTATAAGTTTTAACAATTGGTGCTCACTACAGGGGTGTAGAATAAGTAGAAGTGATTTGAACGAGATGTCATGAAAAGACAAAATAAGAAAAGTAAGGACGGAGGGCAACTGTTAATCAGAACACCCTGACTTTAGCGGATCTTTAAGAATTAGCAGCCTTGGAAGAAAGAATCACCAGGATGGAGGAAGGGGTTTATAATGTCATGAGTTTCAGAAATGAGTTACTTGGAAAAGCAACATCATTGAAGAAAAAAGATGGGGACTTTATCTGAGAAGTACTATTCTGAAAGCAGAGCGTGAAGCATATTGCGTTTGTTTAAGAGCATTCAGCACAGATATCGAGCAGATGATTAAACAGGTCAAGGAGTTGAAGGCTCACAAATGATAATGTGAGCCATATGTGGCAACTGACTCCAAAGAAAGAACTCCCCGTACAATAATTGTAAAAGATGGCTACCCCAAGAAACATGCTGCCCACTTTCACAGCTATTTTGGCGATGAATCCTAGAAATTACTCCTCAAGTGAGTCAAGTAGCCAAACCAAGAGTGATGGCTAGAGAAACTAAGAGGGATTTAAAGTGATACCAAAATTACCTACTTTCCATCAGGATAAAGCACCTGCAGTTTTTGATTATTTGATATGACATTGTACAGATACAGAGATCATTATAAGCATTGATGGTGATGAATTGCCTAGATAGCAATAGTTAAAACCTAGTGTTGCCCCATCTAGAGGGCGACAGCTGGTCTTGCGCAGAGGCCAAAGCAGCCATTATTAAGGAATTGAGAAGCCTGATGCGCATGTCAAAGCGCAAACAAGAGTTTATGGGAATCCAATTCCATAAAGAAGAATCCTTAGCAAGATCCGCTGGTCCTTCTTACCAGATATCTCAAATCCTGGGTGGAGCAAAAAGATGGATGATTTTGATGCCCAAATTGCACTACAAGCAGCCCTTCAGCCCTACCACAATTTTCACTAAATGATGTCTTCCATGTTTGTGATGGAAATTACCACCTCTCAAATGGTAGAAATTTAAAAATCTTGGGAGTTACCTTCTATTCTCCAAATAGAAATTTCAAACCAAACCCAGTATGATATTTGAATCCCATGAAGGGGAATGAGGGCGCTAAGGAGATGAATAATCAAATTGTGCCAAAGAATAAGCACAAAGTCTTTAAATGTAAAATAAGAAGGAGAAAGTCTGTTACCAGTGCAGAGGAAAGGGACAATTCGCTGTACATTGCAAGGAACCCAAGGATCAAATCAACGTGGTCCAAGATAAAGAGTATGCAACTGCAAAGGAGTTGGGAAAAGGGCCTGCAGCCTAGACAGTAACAGTCTAGAGCTGCAGAGTTTTCTGTTCCTCCTGATATTATGCACAATGAAGTTGACATCAGTGATCTGTTTGTGGATGAAGACGTACAGGATCACTGAATCAAGTAGTCAACCTGGACGTGAACGCGGTAAAAAGATCTGGGGTGAAGGAGATTGACCCAGAGATAATCAAAGAAGTTGCCCAGTTGTATGCCCGGCAACTTGCAGACAAGATTTAAGCTGCAGATAATCCCAAAGAATTGACTGAAGTTTGATTAGATGAGGCAAACCTGTCAATCCCCCTAAGCGTAATCAAGGAATCATTCCCTGATTTATCTGCGCAAATCATTCACAACCTAATTCAGCTAATAATGCCGCTATGCACTCAGTAAATACTATCTTACAATCCTCTGAGTGTACATATATAGATATACTAGTGAATCAAGTACAGGTGAGGGTGATTGTTGACAGTGGAGTACCCTTTAATATTATCTTGACCAAGCTAATGAAAAGGATTAAGATCTCGCCTGACTTGGAACACAAGAAAGAGTATGGGACATCTGGGCTGAATACACCATCTCATGTGGAGTGTATTGTGCTCCTCCACTTTAGTTTGGATCCTTAGTGGTATCTGCGCCAGTAATAGTTTTGGCCAATCAAAACTATGACATTCTGATCAGGACGTAATTTTTATAAAAAGTATGTAGTAAAATGTTTCTTCAAGGATATAATGTTGACAATATTGGTCAAACGTTACCATTGGTTATTAGAAGTATGGGGAAGCTTTACTGAGTAGATAAAATAACTTCATCCACTTGATATACAATGATGGCATTTTCCTAATTCAATACCAACTAGCTGGCTGGTGGCGACGAGAAATGCTGATGGAGATCCTAAAAAATTGGGGAATTTCATCAAGGATCAAGCATGTGAAAACCATATCGCCAAGATTACAAATAATAGTTGACATTGGGTTGACATTAGAGATACAAAAGCTTCTGTCTGGGGAGGTCAGAAGCCCTTGGAAGAAGTCCAGAATAGAGCCTTGGGTGGCTCCTAGAACAATAATGCTGGGCCATGGAAAATTCGAGTTCTCTGGCGAATTTAAGTGAAAAACCAATGAAGATTGATAAGAATCAGATCGCCACGTTTGTTCACCTAATCCCAATGGCTGAACTGAGGAAATTTCACGATTTTGGGACCCTCAATGAGATGGGATTACCAGCCAGGGTAACTGAGAGTATCAACCTATAGGTTGGTCAAGAGCAACTTGCTGATCTGATGGAAGGACAGCAAGAGGAGGCGCTCAAATTGTTCAAAAAGTATCAGAAAGTATTTTCCCAGGATGACCACAATATAGAATTCTCAGAGGATGTGATCCACAAGGTCAATATTGGGGAAAATTTAAGAATCAGGATGAGACTAATTTGATGGTCAAAGGTGGCTGAAGCAGTAGTGGAGGATGAAATAGAAAACTAGTGAAGCATGGGCTTCTAGTATCATCGTTGAGTCCCTGGGTGAGTCCAATTATTATCGTGAAGAAGAAGGATGGCTCTAATCAGGTGGTGATTGATTATTAAAAAACTGAACAAGATTACAAATAAGAATTCATATCCCATACCAAAAATTAATGATTCGCTAGATCAAATAGGAGAAGTGAAGTATTTCTCCGCGATGGATTTAATATTAGGATACTTGCAAATTGATTTTCCAAGAGAAGACCAAGAAAAATGTACAATTATTACTGTGCAGGGGATATATAACTGACGAGGATGCCCCAGGGTCTGTGCAATTCGCCTGCAACGTTTCAGAGGGCCATGGACGCTATACTAGATGATTTGAAGATGTCATGGATTCTGGTGTACTTAGATGATATCAATGTGTTCAGTAGGACTTTTACTGACCATTTACACCACTTGAAAGAAGTATTAAAGAGACTGTCCATGGCTAACCTGAAGATTAAGTTGAGGAAGTGTCACTTCTTCAAGAAAGAGTTGGAATATCTGGGATTCATGATCAACTCTGGTGGAATGCAGACGCAAACCCAGAAGATCAAAGCCATAGAATGAATGGCTGTGTCAAAGAGTGTCCAAGATATCCAAGTGCTCCTTGGAATGGTCAGATATTATAGAAAATTTATTTGGGATTTTTCCAGAATCGCTGAACCCTTATTTCATCCATTGAAGGATTTGAAGAAAGGATTCTATTAGAATGAAGAAGCACAGAAATCCTTTGATGAGTTACACCGTTTCTTGATAAATTCTCCAATTTAAAAAATATATAAATTTTTTATTGAGAATTTATTATAAAAACTGATGCTTTGTTGATGGCGATTGGTGACATATTGAGCCAAGTAAGTGAACTTGAGGATGAACATCTGGTGGCATATGTGAGACGGACACTGTCAGCTTCAGAGAGGAACTAGACCGTAACTGAGTGTGAATGCTGGTGATCATTTAAGCCTGTAATATTTTGGGTGTATATCCATGGAACGCACTTTATAGTGTTGGATCACTCCTCATTGCATTGACTTCAAAGTATACAAGAACCAGAGGGATGACTGGCCCAATGGGCATTGAAGTTATAGGCTTACAATTATGAGATTGTCCAACAAGTGGGGGCTTCTCATTAGAATGTGGATGGCTTATCACGGTTACCAATGGTCCAGATGGTATACCAGCAGGCGGATGAGCTATTCCAGAGAATGATTGATGGAGAAATTAGGAACGAGCCCAAAGAAATCCAAGGTTTGCTTTGAAAAGTGATGGAAAATACCAAAACCATGGATGAACAAGTTTTCAAGAAGATTAATGGGAAGCGTTTACTATTCCCAAAGCCATCAAAAAGAGCAGCTATAGTTCAAGCCGCTTATCAAGTTGTTGGGCATGGAGGCCTGAGAATAATGACTGACCATATTTGCCAATACTATTAATGTTAGTCAATCAACTATGATGTTGCGGACTATCTGGCTTTCTGTGTGGAGTTCCAGTTGCTTAAGCCACATAAGAATATGATTGTATACTGACTGGTCTGCCCTGGATTTACTTGGCATATGGTTTCCATTGACATGATGGGACTGCTGACAATGAGCACATGGGGAGTTAAGTGCATAATAGTTGTGATCGATCATTTGACAAGATGGGTTGAAACAAAGGCCCTGGCAAAAGTAAACACTACCAGTACTGCGAAATTCATCCTAGATCAAGTAGTATACCAACATGGATGCCCGAAGGTCCTGATAAGCAACAATGGGACAAATTTCACATCTCATGTGATCCTGTGATTAAATGAAATAATGGGGATCCAAGGAGTCATGTCTGTACCCTACTGGCTGGAAACAAACGGACTGGTGGAATGATTTAATGAGATGCTGTCAAGATGCTGAGGAAGCTGTCGCAAGAATAATTTCCACATGGGGAATATACCTGAGTTTGTTGATGTTTGCTTAAAATATTATTTATCATACAGCGATAAGAAAAACGCCATTTGAGTTGATATGCAGGAGGAAAGACGCGTTGCCACTTTTTTATATTTGGTGGTGGAACCAACATTGGGGATGAGTGCCATGCTTACCTGAGCTGATTGACAAATATCAAGTTTAAAATGCAATTGCAAGCATTTAATACAACTTTGAAGAAAAGGATACAAGCAAAAATGACATATGATAAGAACCAACTGGCCTTATCAGAATACCAAATAAGCGAAAGAGTTGCCTATTGCAATATGCATAGTTTTGGAAGAAGAAACATATTGGATGCATTGTAGTCAGGTCTGTTCAAACTTATCACTAAGATGGTGATGTATGCCTACTCCATCAAGAACCTCTCAGGAGGAAGATTAGTAAATTGAGTCTATGCTAAGTATATAAAGCAAGGATCAATGAAAAAATAATAAAAAAAGAGTTCTTAAAGGACCGCTGAATTATTAAGTTAGTTATGTCCTAATGATTTGGTTAGGTTTAAAAAAAGTACTGCTGAACCAAGCTAGATGGTTAAATCTTTAAAAAGTAAGACCTCTGAACCATAGAAAACTGGTAGGTCTAAGTATACCTAGGATCCAAATTGGGGGAATAAAATAAGAAGATGGGCCGCTGAACCAAAAAGGTCAATTCCTATGGAAAAAAAAGAAAAAATAAAAGATTGATAAAAATATGGGAAAAATATTAAAAAATTCATATAAAAACCAATAAAATTTTATACTTTTTTTATTAATTATTCTCGGTTCAGGGATGATTACACCCATGTCACCTCTTGAGGGTTGGAGGATTGATTGCAGTAGGAGTGAATAACCCATCTAAATCTATGTGAGATCAGATGCTAGCAAGGGCTAGACCTACTCAAAACCAAGTTTGTTTAGCATATGCAGATCCCTGTAAGAAAGCGACTAGGGGAAGTGAAATTGAAATGTCAGAAGATGCCAAACGCAATACCCCAGAGTGAGAAGGGAAGCAACAGTACAAGAAGAGGCAGTTGGCAAATAACCCTAAGTAATCCTGATATAGCACCAGAGCTGGAAGATTGGTCTTAGTACTTGCCGATGGACTTTGTCAAGGACACCAGACATATGGTCTGGTAATGAGTAAGGGATACTAGGTGGGGGTTTCTGAATCATGCCCCCTATTAAAGCCATTAGTGGAAGATACTGATGGGATGTGCCAGAAATGAGTAGTCATGCAGGGAGCGAATGGCATCCTGAAAGTGATGACTACTAGCTTCTCAAAAGCTGAAACTGAAGAAAATGAAAACTGGGAGAGTCTGGAAGCTTCATGGCCCAACTTCGAAGAACTTGGCTGGAAAAGCGAAAAGCATAGGCTTTGATATCCCAATCCAGGATGTTTTCAAGATCAGAAGAATACAAAGCTAGGGACAAAGCCTTGGTGACTTAAGCACTTAATTATGCATAGAGGAGTCTGAAATGTAAGCTGTTGCTGATGGTTAGTTCAGTGAGTAAGACAGCTGGCTTGTAATATTGACTGAGTCATAAGAGGAACTCCAGAAGCAAGTTTGATCCAGAAAGAAACATATGATCAAGAGTAAAGGGCATTGCTTCAGGAGGTTTAACAAGGATGTTTGGAGTATCTGCAAAAGGAGCCAAATTCAGGAGAGTTTGAAATCTAACTCAGGAATTAATGACAAAGGAAGGATTGGTCACAATTCATTGAGACAACTGCTAACCTTGTTCCATTGGGGTTGGTTGCTGTTTCTGGTAATTCCACAGAAGGACTGGCTATGGGTAATTGACTAGGAGTATGAGTCCTGGAAGAGCCACAGAAGAGGTTTTGGCACGCATATTGACTCATTCGCTGGAAGAGTTAAAGAACTTGATCATACAAGCTATTGAGCAGCAGTTGGTACCAAAACTCAGAATTTGACATATGAGCTGGATGAGAGGGGGATGTTAGACTTATATGATAGTCGACATTATGTAATGAAATAAATCAAGCTCCAATTTTGGAGAAAGTAATCTCAAAATTAATGGGATAAGCTCTCCAGAGAAAATTAAGAATGTTATGAGCCAAGAGTTTATTTTTCTATAATAACATGGGCGAACATAAATGAACATTTTTGATTGTGCCATGAAATGGACATTGATGGCAAGAATCTTCTGTCAATGATGAGGAGAAAATCAGAAAATCAAGGATGCTGACTGAGAACCCTGAATATGACAGCAGGTCATATGCCCTGATGGGGGAAAACTAGATTCAGGATTAATATCATCATGAATAAATCAAAAAGCCCAGCATGACAGAAGGTTATGGGGACCGCGTTCTGAGTAGGCAGTAATGAGGAGGAAGAGGAAGAGAGCTGCATGCCAAAGGTCGTCCAAAGTAGCGTTGAGTACTGATGATTGTACTATGCTTTAAAAAATGAAGTATTCAACCAAGTGTCTGAAGTGGTGTTCTCCTGATCCAATCCTTTTCTTGTTATAAATTTAGGCAAGAGGGGGATGTGTTGGGATTTTTGCCCAGATTCCCAACTGACTAAATTACAAGGGATCACAAGGGGATAATTTCCTATTGTGAAGTGAATTCAATATTGGTTGACCCTGATTCTGGGGTAACTATGTTTGGGGGATTTTAGGTTATTCGTCTGGGTCAGATCTGTTAGGGGATCAACCTTGATGAATGCTTAAAATCTCATCAAACAGAGTTGCTGACAAAATAGGGGCATCTTATAGTTTATTAACATACAGGTATGTCAATTGGGATTGGTCAGGTTTCATCAATGACCAATTGGAAATTTAAGGATTAAGTTGTGAGGCGAGTGATGCCGCCTGCAACTAGTGAATTGACCAGTTGATTCACAACCTGCCTTAATGGGTAACAAGTCCCATTACCTAAGCAGGTCGCTTGCCATATATGGTTGGTTTGCTTGGATTGAGAGGAAAACGTTAGGACACGTTTTCTGACTATTTCTATCTTAGGTCTCAAGGATGTTTAATGATGAATTCCTAGACAGGATAGGGAAGACAATTGCTGCTGAGATGAGGATGGGTAATTTAACAGCAACGGCTGTTGTTTCATCAATGAGGTGCCAACCAAGGGTTGGGCACCAGATTCCCTACTATAAATCTCCTAAAGAATTAACTAATAGATATAAATAATTACCAGACAATCAATTACCAAGAACAAATTTAGAGAGAAGAAAGTTTATCTCAACTCTCCATTTGGGATCACCCATCTTTGGGTTGATAAAGGTGATAAGGAATTAATTGTCCAGGTGGACTGAGATTCTTTTATGGCAGGAATCCAGAAGACCACTTATCAAAATCTATTTTAGGTTCTATTTCTTCTCAAGGAAATTATTGATGCGTGCTCTAATTGGGCTCCTTAGGATAAAGATTAAGGATCTTAGCTGGGATCCAGAGAATAAGCTGAATTGAATCTGGGATTGCTGCTGACTGTGTGTCACAGAGAAACCATAAACAGTGATCTGAACATAGATCGAGTTAGGCAGTACTAGGGAACAAATTCACTATTCTTGACATCATAAGTATTTTGAGAAGAAATACTGGCCAAGCGTTGGACCAATTTCTAGTACTTCAGTTCAGCTATGGATAATATTTGCCATACTATTATCAACAATTATATCAACACTATTATACAATGTGGAGAATTTCACAAAACCCAAACCTGTGCAGTTAATATATTTATAGAGGTTATTAACTGAGAATAATCAGAAAATTTTTAAATTCTAACATTGTCCCAAAACTTGAGATTGATTGTGGTCCACAGTCTGGCATGATTTCTTCTGAAACCCCGTGAGGGAGATTACTTCCATGAAAATTGTTACTTCTCTTTTATAGGTGATGTCACAGAGCCAACTAATGAAACTTAGACTAGCCTGTCAGTTGGGTTGCATGAACACCCAGAATGCAAACCAAAATTTGGGAACATAACCGTCCATATGTCCTAACAACAGGTGGGGAGGGAAGCAATTGTGGGCGGCGGCTGATCACCACTGTTAAAATCATTTTTATCAACAACCAAGCTGTGACCACCATGGTAGCCACAGATTCTGCCGCCAATAGTTATTTTGGGCCCATGGAGCTTCAAATTTGGTGTGGTGCAATGGGTTGTTGAGTGCACAATGAAGTCACGAAAATTTGTCCAATAGGAGCAAAGAATCTCCAATAGCAGAGGTACTTCCTGACGCCAGACAGCGTCCAAAAGTGGGGAATCCCAAAGAGGCCATTGATTTGAAAATCTCATACAGGGAGATAGGGCAGCAATGTGGTGATAATGGCCATTAGGTCCCAGTCGCTGTGTACCCTGAAAAAATGGAACTTGGTAGGCGGTGACTATGGAAGTGATAAAAATTAAACTGGAAATTTTCTGAGAGAGAATTTGTTTATTAAACTAATTAAAACTTGACCAACAAATGTACCAGTGAAATGTGGTTGTCTTAAGTGCTATAGTGCTTGTGGAATAAATCTACTACTCATTAAATGAGAGTAGCACATCCCATTTGATTATAACATATTGGTATTTTGCAACTAATTTGACAACAAATCAATCTCTCGCTTGTCAGCCAACTCTCAATCGAATTTTGTTACTAAATCTCCCCCCCAGCACGATTCCTCCTGATGGGTCAGAATGCTTTGTTCAGTGGGCGACTAGTTGCGCCCATGGCCAGGCCACAAAGGGTGATCTCATTGGGTATCAAATGGACTTGACGTCCTTGAATCCACTGGGGTTGGACCCCTCTTCCTGTGGAAGGGATACGCCCTGGTGGGGTTTCAAACCTGATCATACCGCATATGGCTCTATTCTGCCGCACTTAAAATTTATTTTAATGGCCCCTTATTGGGACCCAAAATTGTTGTAAGGCAAAATGCCCATTTTCCCTCTGGTGGTGGCCCCTCACTGCCACCACCTCCACATACACCCCTGATCCGCTGCACCAACTCTTGGGTGGTGAGGTAGGTGGAAAATGGGCAACTTTGAGAGGGTACACCATCATTCACATCTCATCAATCACATGGGCCAAACGCCCTGGGTTATGAGAGGGACGGCCGCCTTCTTAACCCTCTTCTTCATGCAGAAAAGAAATAGCTCACGATTGAGGTGCAGGGGTTGCTCCCCCAGACTTACAGGTTATTTAAAAAGTGCATGGTATGACTTTAGCATATTTACTGAGGCGATCTGCTACCACCATGATGATGTCTGATCTCCTTGAATTATCCAAGGAGGTAATAAAGTCTACACTTATTAATAGCCATAGCTTGGGGCGTTGAAGGGGATCTAATTTCCCACTTATTCAACATGACAGGGTTTAACCTGGGCGCATATTAAGCAATGGTCCTTGTACTCATTGACTTGTCTCACCAGCCTTGACCATGAATAATTTCTTGTAATCATTTATTGCGTCCTAGTCTTTACAAAGTGCCCTGCTGATGGATATTTGTGGCAAAATTTAGAAATCTCTTTTCTTAAAATTTCTATGGAAGCCTACATTTTCCCCTAAGAATGTATTTCTTTCTGCTCACGGATGAAGTCTTTAAATCTAATAGAGGTCCCATTAACCAGCTCTTTACATAGCGTCTGGCCAATCCTAGTACCCTTCTAAGAAGCTCTTAACTTCCATTTATACCCTAACCCTCCTTCCTTAAAGAGTAAAAAACGTTTGGTGGTAGCAGTATGGCATTGTTTTAATCATCTAGCTTTTAGTCAATCAACGATAGGATGGGTTGCAACTCAAAAGACCCAAGATTAGGTTTACCTTTCCAGGCCAATACTAAAATTTTGAGGTCAAAGTTTGCCAGTTCCAGATGCCATCTTTCTTGTCTCTGATTCATTTGTTGAGGCTTCTGATAATACTCCAGTGTCCTATGTTCTGTAAAAATGGTAGCGGGATACTTTGCACCCATAATGTGATGTTTCCATTCTTCCTGAGCTGCCAAACTGGCAAGAAATTTATTATCATAAATTAATAATTGGTTTTTTCTGGTATCATCTTCCTGCTAAAGTAGCAGATGGTGTGCTCCAGCCCATCATTGCCCTTCTGAAAAAGGACTGTCCATATTGCATAATTAGAGGCATCTAACTCAAATTGAATCGTTTTTCTATATCCGCGTGTGCCAGTACTGGAGCCTCTAAGAAGTTTTTCTTTATGTCCTTATAGGCTTTTTCATATGCGCTTCCCCATGTAAATGGTACTTTACCCGTTATTTAGGTTAGGGAGTCTCAATTTCTGAGAGGTCTTTTGAAAAACATATAGGAAGTTGTCTGTCCTGAGGAAACTTTAAGCTCCTGTTTGGTCAAGAGGAGCTTTCCACTCCTTGATAGCTTTCAGTTTGTCTTGGCATGCACCTTATTCCTCTTTAGAATAAAACATTCCCTTAAGAAGGTTAAGGAGGGCTTGTGACGTTCAAAATATGAATGCTTTAGCTTGAGAACTGACTTGTGGTGGTCATCTATAACTGAGATTAAATCAAGTTTAAGTTGTTCTTTTTTTATAACGTCATTTATGTATGTGGCACAGCTTTAATTAAGCAATCACCCAATATTGTGATCAATTAGACGTTGTAATGGCTGGGACGTTCCTAAGTCCCAAGTATATAGTGTATTAAAGACTCCCAGATAACATTTAGAGACTGTGTACTTCTAATACTCATAATGTACTGAGATCTGATGGTATGCCTCCAACAAGTCCATATTGGTAAATCAGATACTTCACAAGATTAGTGGTAGGATGTTTTCAAACAGCGAAATGGATAAAGGGTCACTTTTAATTATAGCATTTAGTTTCTGATAAATGACACAAGGTCATAGATCCAAATTTTCTTTACCACTAACAGGATGGGTGATATGACTGAATATTTGGACGGGGTTATTGACTCAGAGTCCAGCATAGATTTACATACTTTTCTAAGGGAGGTTTGAGATCTGCGATTAATTATATATATTTGGCAACCCTTGTGCATTATTAAACCTTTTCTAGTTTGCTAATTTTTTGAAAAAGGTCATGTGGCATCCAAAGCTGGAGCACCACAAGCCCCAAGAACTTCTTCATACTCTTTTATGCCTGAGTAGTGTTTCTTTAGGAGTATCATTTTTGATGATCCCTAGTTTTGGCTTTGTTAAATACTTAGTCATGAAGTCCCATTGCATGGGCAAAGATTCTATAAGGTTGAGTGATACCTTCAGAGCCTGCAAGTTGAACTGTGGAAAAACTGGTGACACCTTTTATTCTCAGAGTTTTATTAATATAGTATGTTTTGTATGATACAAAATTTTATTAGACAATTGGTTGTTCTGACCTATCTGAGTCTTGTTGCATAATTACCAAAAAGTGGCATGCTTATTGGCATCAGTTAGGATTAATGTCCCAGTTTTCTTTTAGACAGGTTCCATTTTTATACTAAATCTAGTTGCAGATAATTCTTGTTTGCTCCAAAATCTACTAATGCTAATACTTCCTCTTCATGTTCTCCTCACAAGTAATTTTAGGTGGGAGAAGAAGATAAAATAATTATAAGCCTTTGTAAATTTGAAAGTTGTGCTTTGTTGGACTTTCTAGTCAACACCTTTTTTGTGGCTGTTCAAAGGAGTTATCTCCTTGGGGTACTGAGTGAGTTTCTTTACCTATCTTGAGTGCTTATAATTTTTCAGTTTCCATACTACTGGTCATGAAAAGGGGCTCAGAATCCCCTTGGAGTAAATCTTCACTTTCCACTCAGTACCATGAGTCTTGCATTAACTCTTACTTGGTTTTTGCAATCTTAAGTTGTCTTTCAAACTCCCAGGAAAACTAATATCCTCTTTTAAATATTTTGTTATACGAGTTGCTGTTAAAGATGCACTTAATCTGGATGTAGATTTTGGTGAAACATGTGAAGACCTGAGTATCAAGGATCTTAGCTGCGTGGGTAAGTAGATGAGACATACTGGCATAGTCATCCACACTTCCTTTTCCTTAGGTCTCCGTTAACAAAGCTGACTAAAATTTATCCTGAGATTCATCAGGACAAGTTACAAGGTCTATAACTGGTAGCCCTCCTCTAGGGATTCTGGAAATTTCTCTTGTCTATCTAGCAGCCCTCTCACCCAATCAGATTTTTTTACAGGTAATTCATTTGATACTTTGGTAACCACGTCACCAGAAGACACAGCTCCTTATAAATCTTTTGATAGTCTACCTTAGAACCATATTTTACAAACACTTTATGATTTTTTCCAAGGACAGGGAGTCTAAAGGAGACTGGGTGGTTTTAAGTTTGATGGTCATTAGTTCATAGGCGTTTTGAATCATGTTTGAACCCTCAATAACACAGCAGACCTCCCATAATAAGAATAACCAAAAAGACAACTTAAGCAAAATAGTTAGATGTTGGTAACAAGCTGGTAAGATGGTTGTACAGGCATGCCATTGGCCCCTTCCAAAGGGACTAGAAGGTGTAAGAATTTAACTGATGTTGCAGACTTGTTCTTTCCAATGGTTGTCAAAGGTGTTTGGAAAGACTAACCAAGTAACTTTCCATAGTAAGGAGAGTATCCTTGATAGTAAGTTTATCCTCATACTGCCATAGCTTGGTTTACTTAAACTTTGCACTGCAGTCAATAATGTTCATAGACCCATTAGTGCTTCTTGGTCTCAAGAGAAAGAACAAAAAACAATAGGCAGCTGAGTTTAGAGTCTTGGTATTGGTAGTAATTTTCCATGTTATAGTATATCTTTTTTGATATAATTGTAGTATATAGCAAAGTTTTGTTTATCTGAAATAATAAGAAGTTAGAATTAAAGTTTGTGGCAACTTTTATTTCTTTTTGTTAGCATAACTTTGGATCTTAAATAAACTTGGGTAATTTTTTATTTCCGCTTAAACTCACCTTCAAGCAATTTTATTAGAAAGTATAACTTTACCACCTCTGTATAGACACGCCCATTTTCTTACTAAATTCCGTGGATCTGCCGCCTGCTGCTCCAGTGTGGGATAACGGTGCTCCACCGCCTAGCGTTTTCTGCATGGCATGCAAACGCGTTTGTATGGGGTTGAATAGCCCACCAACCTCTTTCAGCGGTTTTGTCCCCCCACAGGACTTAGCGCTCCAACTTGCGCGCATCCACCCTTTTCTGTCATGGTTAAATGACATGATAATGGGCACCAACCCCAAGGATAAGGTTGGGCGGCAGGAGTCCCAGAAGGTGAAACTTTAGGCCCTCCCTGACCTCAAGCACACACTAGACCAACGCTGGGTACAAGCCAATTATGCCCAGGTTGGTACTAGTGAGGCTCAAAACGCCAAGCCCCTTCTGTTGGCCCAAGCGTTAAAACGGATGAGCTACTTGACAAACAAATATGGTTCAATTTGGTTGATTGAAGAACGGGGGTTTGAAACCTGTTCTAGTTATGAAATTATGCATTTGGGTAGAATACAACCTCAGTCAATTACTCAAGTTAAGACAATTTTGGTGTATTCTACTAATTTGGATGGTGGTGCTTGTTTATTGGAGTTTCAAGGCTTGTGTCCGCTTCCACAGACTCATAATTACCCTGACTCTGTTTAAATATGTTTTTCATGACCAACACTCCTTTTGGTATACTTTTAACAAATAAACTTACCCATTTTTTACGTTTTCTTTATGGTTCCTTAGGCGAACCTAGGTGCAGACCTCTTCAAGGAGGTCTCCAACTATGTTTACCACTACATACTATCCCAAATAATGAAAGTTTCAGGTGCTCCCTTTAGCCACTCAGGTCCCCTCCATATCGAGGTACTCAAGCCTCCTGGCACCGATTTACACTTGATTATGGACTCCCCTCTGGGGTCCACTCAAGTTGTGTTGTTTCTCGCTTACCTGGTACTGTATACCGCGCTCTACACCCTTTCCTTGGGTTTCTTTTGTACTGGCTTCATTCGAGGTGCCTTGTTTCCCATTCTCCTAATGGCTAGTTCCCTAGCAGTATGGGTTTGCATCCCACACCACCTTACTGGGAACGAGAGAGTTACAGACACTCTCTTGACATTTTCGCCCCATCCTCTCGTCCTCCCTCATATGAATGTTCAATTTTTCCTACATGTCAAATATGGGTACTTATTCCTGTAGGCTGACAAGGCAATAATTGAACTAGACACCACTGCATTTTCACCAGCTGTCTTTATCAATTTCCACCCATTTAAGGGCTATTTTAACATAGTCTTCCAGATGGAGAAGGATGCTGCAGCTGCGGCTTCAACTCCCCTAATTTACAAAAAATTTCCCATTCCTACTTCCCATACTCGCCTCCCTTCAGACAAGAACACTGGTGGTGTCCTTTGCATCCCTCCCTTCCCACCTCCCACTCCCAAATTTTATATGAGCAATTAATGGTGGGACTTTTGGCTTATGGGACTCAGCCTGATCTCATCTTCACCGTACCCTCTGGTACAGAGCGGCTTGCTGCCCCTCATGCCACTGCCACCATAATCCCACACCACCCTGCCATAGCCCAACAATTCCCCCATGCTTGTAATGCAGCAATGCCTATGCATTTCTTTTCGGGCTTGTGTGGATAATGGTCGCCAAATTTGTCCCCTCTGTTTTGGGTTTGACCATCCAAAAAATCCTGCCCCAAGCCACTTCCTCTGATGTGGCTTTTAAGCCCTTTTCAGCGAATTCTGAATGAAGAGTTTTGCTGCCCCCTCCCACTCAACATTCTCGCTCAATGGGCCAGAGTGGGGAATTGGCCCCCACCAAATCATCTGACCACTAGTCCACCCAAATTCAATCCTGCCAATCAGAGTCAGGTCTGGATCACCATTTGCACTCAAGCAACACATTGTCTTCTACCCACCCAAATTCTATACCCACTATTCCTATGAATCAAAATCCATGGGACCTATTGGTTGAGGTTGATGAAACAGGTAAGGTTATCATGAAAAAAGAAACTGGTGAACCTCTCAGCCTGATTTATTACAATTGGGCCGAATTTTAAAACTCTGATTTTGACAAAACCCTATCCCCCAAACGATTTGCTCCTAAACCCAGTCTGTCCCCTACCAAAGTGACCACCAGCTCGCCTTAGTGGTGGTGGTCTCACCCCATTGCCCAAATCTCTGAAAAGCAGTGGATCAGTCAGTTTCTCAATCCATGAAGGGCTGACAAGAATGAACTTCCCCCTGATTTCCCCAAAGCAACACATGGCGAAATCACCAAATTTTAATGATGCCAAATATGAAGTCAAGCATGTTGCAAAACTAGCAGATTTTGACCCATCTGCTAAAATCACCTGGCACAATATATTAATTTGACTCAACTCCTCAATGCCCGCCTTCAAGCTGAAGGTCTAGTGGAAATGGTTGAAGTTGTCTTCCAATTT
This sequence comes from Massospora cicadina, assembly GCA_022478985.1. Taxonomy (NCBI): domain Eukaryota; kingdom Fungi; phylum Entomophthoromycota; class Entomophthoromycetes; order Entomophthorales; family Entomophthoraceae; genus Massospora; species Massospora cicadina. The sequence continues at coordinate 101,512 of JAKSZP010017369.1, forward strand.
GATTTTGAAGAAGAAAACTCATTTTTCACTGCCATCCAACCCCTCCACACTGATGCCTCAACGCCCTGGCTCTCCACTTTTGTCCGCTTCTACAACCTTAATGATTTCATCTTGAACAATATGCCTGTAGAAGAGCTGCCTGACCCCCTTCTCACCCTCTGCCATGGTGGGTTAGAATTATTCTTCTTCTCGCCTGGTTGGAGGGTTTTTTGTTTTTATTTTTCCATTTGTTTGTTTGTTCCGTTTTTTGCTCAATGAGTATTGGTAATGTCTGATCCCTGGTTGGCGTACCTCAAATAAATTATAAATAAACTTGGTTAAGACTATGTGATTTACAATAAAAATTAAGCTATAATCAAATCTATGAAGAATGGTGAAATAATGGCGATTATGACATTTGTTGATGGCCTTTTTATAGGCTGAACTCAAACTTGGTCAACTTAGCAATTATATGATTTCAAGAATTTTAGCGCATTTTGCAAATTTCTTTTATACCTTTGACTTTTTTGCTTAATTGTTTGTTTCTTATAAGATTTAGTTCTTCATCTGGAATGGAAGCCCTATTTGTAGGCCGAGTCTTTTATTTCTTAGAACATTATTCTTTTGTTTGGATATTTGACAAGTATCTGATCTTTTTTATAAGTTTGACATAGTTGGATTTACAGTTTTTAGATTAAACAAACCATTGTATCATCTCTGGTACTGAACGTTTATATGATTTTAAGACAAATCTCATCTTTTTTTTAGTACTAGATGGAAGAAAAATCTCATCTTGTTATTTGGATTAGCATTATCCCAAATAAAAATGTTTAATGCTTAGATAGTGTCTGAATCATCATACTATCAATTTTAGCTTTAGTCTTGTAATTTATTTATTTATTTATTTATTTATTTATTTAAGGTGTGCCAACCTGGGTATGATCCACGCCAATTAATGGGGAGATTGAATTCAATGAAAAGCAGGATAAATCCTGGTGAACATCCACATGCAGCATTCTAATAGGCCAGGAACTCCATGGCTACCTTGTTATTTGCTATTCCAGTTTTGGGCATTGGTGCGCAATGCCAACACAGTCATAGATTGTCCCCTAACCAAAATTCATCCACTGGATCAAACCTAGGAAACAGTGGTCATTTAGTTTTTACTCTACCACTAAGGCACCCTCCCATAATTTTAGTCTTAGTCTTATTTTATTAAAATATCTAAAAACTGGAACTACTAATTTCTTGTATATCAATCACTTGTCCTAAAATGTAACCTTACTAAACATATTGCATTTTTTGTTAATATACTAACTATTTTATACATTAAGAGAGCACAAATATCTCTTTATCTATATATACAAATGGATGTTGGTATATTTGTATACCTGTGCTTTATAGACTCTGACACCATATGATTAATTTTAATGAAACTTTGGTGAGTTGTGTGCATGCTTGAGAAGTTTCATGAATTTTAAATTTATTAGTTTCAAAGTAAAATAAAAGTTTTATATACAAGAAGTGAAAAGCCTAAATATACTTCATTGGTATTCACCTTATTGTCAAGGCTGAGCAGTTTAAATTCGTTTGATTTGATAATTATATGGTTTTGTTATGTGGTTAGTGGGTATTTGGCTAATTATTAAGATAATCTAAATCAGAGCTTTGAATCAAAAACTTAATTTGATTTTTAAAGTACCTCTTCTAGCATAATCAGCTCAGCTTTTGGCTCTAGATTTAAATTTTATTAAGGCCAGTTGTTTTAATCTTGGCGCAATCACATTTTTTAATTACTTTTTATCATTTAAACCATTTATATAGTCAAAGATATTATTGCAAGTGTAAGTAAAACTAAATAAAAATGATGAGTCAAAGTAGTAATAAAGATAAATTTGAAATTTTGTCTATATATAAAGATGTATGTTGGTATATATATCTATGTTCATTATCTAGGTCAGATTACTCAATTTATTGGAGCCTCCTGGAATGCCAATGCACATATTAACCTTATATTTGGCTCACCAATATTGTTATCTTGGAATCTGAACCTGCCAAAGTTGTGCAATGGAACCAGACTTTCTGTGAAAAAAACTGATGCCAAATGTGATTAAAGCAATAATAATTAACAGTAAATGTGAGGAGAAGATGTGCTGATTTTGCACATTCCAATGATTCCCATTGATTTTCCCTTCACATTCAAATGACTACAATTTCCTGTGCATCTTGCTTCTGTGTTGACAATCAATAAAACTCAAGGGAATTCGTTGCACATTGCCGGATTAAATTTTGAAAATTCATGTTTTTTTGCATGGCCAAATATATGTTGTAACGCACAGGTTTTTGCCAATACATGATAAATGAGTTGGGCAGCACCAGCCATGTCACCAACCACATGACTGATAGTGCCGCGGAGAACCACCCTCTCACCCATGCGCTATTACCCAAATTTCCTATGAACTCATGGACTAGAGTCCTGGCAATGCTGCAAGCTTGCAGTAAGGCCTGTACCCAAGATAGTGCTGAAAACGAGGCCAAAGCCTGGCCTAACTCACTTGCAGAGCGCATAGCTTGGGTTATTCTTAGTCGAATTTCTTGATATAAAAAAAACTTATTTATAAAGCAAGTGAACTTATTTTAGTTGTGTTTCTTTTCAATTGAGAAAATGAAATTTTATTTTCAGTTGCCGTTTTCTCATTTTTAAAGCATTTTTTGTGAGTTTAATATATTAACCCCTAAATTAAGCTCCCAAATGACATCCACACTTTTGCATGTGCAAGTCTTGATTCCCACATAACTAAAACTTGGAGGATTTGAGACCCCAGACGTTAAAATTCTGGATCAATAACATTCTCAAATCCCCAAATCCTTACCTACAACTTCCGTTACTATTGGTTCTCATGGCTGGTCTGACTTCCAAAATCTGACCTCCAAATCCATGTGCAAATTTAAATCAATATTTATGAGGTTGATGTGCAGATCCATCTGGCCCTGATCTGTCACATCACCCCCTTATAAATCCAAAAACTCCTGGATCTTCTTGGGGCAGCATGCACACACCTCGGGTGTTTTCCAAATCACTTCTTCTACCAGTTATCCCTTCAATTTTACCAGAAATTGCTGGCAGCCCCAGACCTGACGTCTTTCAGGATCTGCTCAACCTCATACTCCTGATCCTCCTCCTCTTGTGGGTTCAGTGGCCCAGGCCGCTCTGGTCCTTGCCCTCAGAATCCTTAAAGCTGGGACCCATGGATAACTTGATGAGCATTGACCCTTCTGGGAGGTCCAATTCAAACGCCACCTTGTTAACAACCAGGATCACCCTATATGGGCCTAGGAACTTTGGTCTGAGTTACCAATATTTACCGGTACTGCATAATTCTTTGCCACCACCAATACCCAATCCCCTGGAGCAAACAATGGGTCTGGCACTCTTTGTCAACCCACATATTGTTTTTGCTACAGTGTGGCACACTCCAGGTTGGTCTGCAATTTAGCTTCTGATCTCATCCATTCTTCAGGATAATTCGTCCACCCCCTGGCATACTCCACCATTTGATCCCCCATCCAACGCTAAATGGATCCATGATTAGCAAAGAATGGTGACATTCCAGTCGATTATTTGTGGTTGTTGTAGGTGAACTGAACAAGTCTAATCCATGTAACCCAATCATCCTGCCAGTATGAGACATAGCATCAGAGTTATTGCTCCAGTATTTGGTTTACCCTCTCTGTTTGCCCATCGGACTGGGGATGGTATGCCAAGGCCCTACTTGGGCAAATTTTAAATTACTGAGCAGGATAGACCAGTTTTCAATACAAATTGGGGACCACAATCTGAAATGATCTCTGCTGATAGGCCATGACAGGTGAATATCTCATCAATAAAACCCTTGTGGTGTCTGTTATAAAATTGGCGGTATTCAAGAGATAGGCTGATGGATTTTCACAGGGTTCAACCCACTGAGCAAGTAGGAACAACAATATGATGATTGTTGCCTTTGAAACAACAGAATAAACTTTCAAATAAATATGGAGCATTTGCTCCCGCAAATTCTTTTATTCAATATAATTAATATTGCAGATTCTTCTTGTTCCGCTTACTTTAAAAATACTTAATAACAACCATCTTTTAAACATCTTATCTCACCTATATTATAGTGATTTCATATGCTACCGCTTATATGGCTTAGTAATTTAATTTTGCCATATCCCATTGGCTCCATCAATTCTTCATTTGTTAATTTCGCCATCGCCTAATTCAAGGCAATTTCTCAATAACCTAGTATCGCCTTATGTTGAGGCGCTCAATTAATTGATACTCATAGGAAAATCAAAAGATCTAAACCATTCCGCCATCACAACTGAGGGCTTATCGTCCAGTCATATCAGAATTGTGACATTACCCCCCCCTTTGACTGGGCGTTAAGGCTCTTATAGCCTATACGCACAGAAGAACTTTGCATGCACTTGGCTGATGATCTGACAGCTAGTGGGGTCCTTGATAGTATATGCGTCCACACCTGTGTTTTTAATAACTTTGAATGGCCCAACCAGATGCTGGCCAACTTGTGCTTCCCGCCAAACCCATGTTGGTCATGGAAGAGAACCATATCACCTTCCTTGAACTGCGCCAACCCTCTATGATGTACCTGATTGGCAGCCTGATTCCTGATCTTCTTAGCTAAGCTGAAGGAATATGCTTCAGTCTGCAATTTGATCAGAATGTTTGCAAGGTTAGTCAAATAGTGGTGGAGTTCTATTCCGCCGGTGTCTTCCACACATGAATAAAGTAACGTCAGAAGAGCTGGGTTTGGCCGTAAAGCTTTTGGAATGGCTTTTCCCCATGGCGGAATGGTAACTGATGTTATAGGCAAACACAGCAGTGGAAATACGGGAGGTCCAATCAGATGGTCGATCCATTACTAATTTTTGTAGGATATTCAAAAAAGTCCCATTCACTTGTTTGACCATTCCATTAGATTTGGGGTGGTATGGGGTCATTAGAACCCTGTGGATACCCATAAGCTCATTCAATTTGGGGAGGATGTGCGAGTTGAAGTTAGTTCCGTTGTCAGTGAGAATAAACTGAGGGTATCCATGTCACTGAATAAGACAATACATCACTAACTTGGCCACTGTAACTGCCCCCAAATCTTTTATTGCCCTTGCTTCGACCCACTAGATCAAATGGTCAATAGCCTCAAGAATGTACTTACACCGGTTAGCTCCTGTTGGCAAGGGATTAACATTCAATGAAACAGTATTCTAAGCAAAGTGCGGTTTCACTACATGATACAAAGTCTTATGGCGGAATGGCTTCTCCACTTGGCACTGATGGCAACTGGATATGGTTTTGAGCACATCAAAGTTCATCTTTCCCAATAGTACAGAGGGCGCAACAATTCCATTGTCTTACGCACCCCACTGAGTCTGACTGCCTTGTGGGCGCTCATAATAATTCCTGACCAGGCTGAGGGTCGCGTAAAATTCACCGTAGAATCACCAATCCTCTTGTACAGTTCCCCATTACATTAAAAGGTATTTACTCTCATTTCATTTAATGCTTTGATCACTTGGGGCGGTTCTTCATTATACTTTCCGCAGATCATTTTGTCAAACATTATATTGTTTACATCCACCATAAATGCAATTGTTGGCAATCTTGATAAACAATTAGCATTCTGGTGTTTTACTCCAGGTCAATGAAGAATTTTGAAATTGTATGCCTGCAATTTAAGAGCCCATTGGGCCAGGCGCCCTTCCAGTTCTTTCAGATTTTGTAACCAGCGTAGTGAGGCATGATCCATTACAACTTTGAATTTCACCTCATGCAGATACATCCGGAATTGCTTATAGGCATAGATCACCTCTAAACACTCCCACTCGGTCACTGTATAATTGCGCTCATGGCTGTTCAAGATATGACTTCAATATGCTATGGGGTGTTCCTCTCATTCCTCATCTTTTTGGGATAGGACTGCCCCCATGGCAGAAAGGGATGCATCCAACTGACCAATGAACTCTTTTTCAAAATTAGGATAGCGTAACACTGGCGCGCTGGTCAGTGCCATTCAAAGTGTATCAAAAGCGTTTTGCTGCTGTTCCATCCATTTGAAAGTGACGTCTTTCCTTAATAACTCGAATAGTGGGCCCCCAATACAGCTGAAGTTAGGGATGAAGTGCCGGTAATATCTGACCATTCCCAAAAAGACTTGTATATCACACTTGCTGTTGGGTGGAGTCATTTTTTGAATAGCTCCCACTTTGGCTGGTTGAGGGCTTAGCCCTGTGGCATTAACCACAAACCCCAGGTACTCCAGCTGGTTCTTAAAGAAGTGGCATTTCTTGGGTTTGATCTTGATGTTGGCCTCAACAAGCTGGCGAAATACAGATTCTAGATTATCGAGGTGTTTGGAGAAGGTTTGGGTAAAAAATTAATGTTTGTCAAGGTATACAAGGACGCACGACAGTTTTAGGTCCCCAAGAATAGTGTCCATTGCCTGTTGAAATGTAGCCGGGGCATTACACATCCCTTGTGGCATCCAAGTTGGTTGGAAAAGCCCTTTGGATGTGATTACAGTGCACTTCTCCTGCTCCGCCAGTGGCAACTCAATTTTCCAATAGCCTGAGATTAGGTCCATAGCTGAGAAGAAATGAGCTCCCTCTAGCCAATATAAAGCGTCGTCAATCCATGGTAATGGATATGAGTCCTTTTTAGTGATGTTGTTGAGCTTTCAGTAGTCTATTACTATGCGGTTGGTGACATCCTTTTTTTACAATAAGAACAGGAGAAGCCCATGGACTCTTCAATGATTCAAGCATCCCTTGCACTAATAGCTTCTCAATTTCCTCATTCACTACTTCTTCCGCCACCCTTGATCAGCGGATCAGCTTGACCTGATGGGAGGATGATCTCCAGTGTCCAGCTTATGAACCACCCCCCGCGCACATCCTAAATCATGGTCATTGACAGCGAAAATATCTTTATATTTTTGAGATAAAGTGATTGCCCTATCCTTCTGATTCTGACAGCCCATTAATTCATCACGCGAAACAAATGCCATTAAACTGAGCTGTGGTGTGGAAGCAGACCAAGTTCCTCCAGTGACCCAAAGTCATGAACTGAAAGAGCCTCCTCAACAGGAATTAAGTGTAAATATGCCACTATCTGGTGGCGGCGGATTTGCAATGGTACCGTTGGTAGATTTGCAAGAAAAACTTTGATCTCCCCTGCCCTGGTAAAATAATACCTGGAGCCACATGAGGCCCAACCCATGATTGCTGATATGGCCCAATAACCTCCCCATAGAGCCTGTTTGGAATTTCAATCACCAAGTCAGTGTTCACTATAACTTGATGCCCAGGTGGAATAGATATAGGTCTGACAGCTCTGAGCGGCAGCCCTTGATATTCATATATCTGTTGAGGAAGGGCCCAGGTTTTTCCCTTTAACCAATGGTAGCGCACTGGAACTACTCCATCGCTATAAGCTAGATTTATATTCCTCATATGCACCAAGTCATTTGGTACTCCGCTAGAGGTGAAGTGGATTGGGATCTGCTGACCCAATATCTCAAAAGTATAATTTGTCATATTGATAACAGCCCCATAGTGTCGCAAGAAGGCAGTTCCAATTAACAGATCATAATTGTTATTTGGTAGAACTATAGCTGGAGCTACCATAACAATAGAACCAACCCTCAGCGGAAGGGCACTGTATGCACCCTCAGAGACCATATTTAGCACTCGAGCAGCGTCATATACCATCTGGTGTTCCACATCTGGCTTTAATGCCAACCTGGACACCAATTTAGTGGATACTATGTTGACATGGGCGCCAATATTTATGATGGCATGGACTCAGGTCTTAGCTACAACCAGGTCACAGTAAGTACATTTTAGAGTAAGATGCATCTTGACTGTTGATAACATGGATATCTAAAGAATCCCTGTTTCCAAGGAAACACGCAATCCCCTCAACAATTCTGGGGTATTGTTTTATAATAGTTTTGACTGGGAGGGCGATGCTTACTGCTTGTAAGAAAGGTGCATCTGAGGAGGGGTCTAACTTTTCAGGGGTTACTTGGTCAAACATTTGACAAGCGTACAGCTCAACCAGCATCTGAGACCCCTTTTTCCCCATAGCCGCTGACTGTACTTGTGTCAAAACATTCACCCCTCCAACCGGCTGCTGATATAAAACTGACTCATTGTGCAAGGAAACTTCCGCTGAATATTCAAATTTGGGTTTAGGTGGGACATTTGGGTTTGGTATAGCGGAGATAGAGAGTCCCTTCTCTACTCTGCTCTGACTTTTCCCTTGCCATACTGTTCTGGCTGTACACAAGAGACCAGTTGAATAGGGCACCATCGTGCCAGATGCCCTTGACGACTGCATTTGAAACAGCTGACCCCATAGGACCCACGTCCTTGATTAATGCGATACAATTCATGGCGAGAGTTGGGCTGTAATGATCAGCATAAACAAGTCTAGTACGGTAGCAGACCTGAGGATGATAAGCAGGTATGGGGTGGACGTTTAACTGCTGATAATAACTTCGTGAAATCTGAACTAGACTGATAAAGATCCTTAAATATGATGGTTCAGCAGTTATAGCAGTAGGATTCCGCTCATCATTAGGTGGAGGGAAGTTGGCTGATATGCGGTGCAAGAAATGAACAAGTTTAAGCAAAGGTACATCTTCATCCAACAGTGGGGCCATTACGCTATGTAACTCATGGTATGGCTTTACAGCAGAAGTCATCGCAATACACACATCAGCTTCAGATAAGACTCTGGCCCCAATTAGCACGTGAGTTTCCACCATAAAGCGCTCAGAAAATGTGGTGAGAGTTTCATTCCGCTGAAACTTGATGGTCAAAAATTTGATTTTCCACTGGGACATCTTTGCAGTTCCACTGAAAAACCGCAGCACCATATCTTTGACTTCTTGGTATATAAGGGAACTACCTGAAAGGTAACAGACAACTTGATCAGCACTTCCAACATCCAAGGAAGAAATCAACAATTTTGCTTCTCATCAATACGAGACTCCTTCAGTTGCAATCCCAAATCGCTTAAAGTACCCATGAGTATTCTCTTCACAATTGAATGGGGGCAGCTTAATGCAGTAAACCTCCTGGAGAAGCTCATCTTGTTTTTTAAGCACAGCATCCAATGCCAGTTTTAGCTCTGCATAGGCAAATGACCCAGAGAGTTTTGTAGGAGATTTATTAAAATAACATTGATGTAACATTGCTGACAACTGAGTTTTTATCATTTATAATTTGATCAATGGGCTGGGGGTGGAAGGCGAGTTGGTAAGGGTGTACAGCTACCAACCTGAAGGTTGCAGGTTCAATTCCCGCCCTTTGCACATCAATCAGGGTGCCAGCTAAAGGAAGCTATTGGCGTTAAAAGATCTAATAACACGAAAACCTTACCCATGATGTAACCAGAAAAATTTGAGTCCCGATCTGGAGGTGGAAAAACTTTCTTTGATGTAGTTGTTCCTGTTCAGGTTTCATGTCATTTCTTTCTTTTAGTAATGCCTGTCCCCTGGTTGGCTTGCCTCAGTTAAATAAAAAATTTGATTAATGGGCCCCCTGTAGTGAGCACCACTGTTATAAAATTGGTGGTATTCAAGAGATACACTGACGGATTTGCACAGGATTCAACCCACTGAGCAAGTAGGAACAACATTATGATGATCATTGCCCTTGAAACAACAGAATAAACTTTTAAATAAAATATGGAGCATTTGCTCCCACAACTTCTTTATTTTTAATACTTAATATCACAGATTCTTCCTGTTCTGCTTACTCTAAACTTACTTAACAACAATTATCTTATGATCATCTGGTCTCACCTATTGTTGGGATTTTTGCCCATATTCCCAGCCTTCTAGATTACCTGGTATTGCTAGGGGAAAAATTCCCTAAGATGAAGTGAATTAGAAATCGGTTGACCTAAATTTCAGAGGAACTACGTTTGGGGGATTTTAGGATATTTGTCTGGTTATATCCATCGGGGATTGATCCAGATGAATACCTAATATCTCATTGGGCAGAGCGGCTGACAAAATAAGGGCATCTGATAGTATTTACTATCAGGTGTACCAATTGGGATCAGTTAGGTTTCATCACTGACTTATTGGGAATGTTTAATGAGTTGTGAGGCGAGTGATGCCACCTGCAACTAGTGAATCGATTGGTTAGTGAAGTGACTCGCCATAATGGGTAAAAGTTTCATTATCT